>CM047392.1:27274655-27587155 GCA_026123125.1 Chironomus striatipennis
ATTTAAAAAATTCTTTAAATTAATTGAAATTTTTATTTGCTTCAATCTTTTATTAGTTAAATGCGCTTGTGATACAATATAAATAAAAAAAAAAAAAAACTTAACTTTATCTCCCTTTTTTAAGCATGGGAAAATGATTTTACTTTAAATATTAGAATGGTCAGTAAGGGAAATTTCAAGAATTTCTGGTTTTCAACCTATTTTTTTTATTACTATCTTTTTTTATCTAACGGTCAGTTAATTTATTCTACATATTACAGTGATTCCTTAAAATTGACCCTTAGTATCTTATTATTGCCACCTTTTCATTTAAATTAATATGCATGCACAAAAAGTGCTTTATGCGCAGCTGTAAAACTTTACATTAAATTTTAGATCATCTTTGAATAATGAATCTCAGTTTTAGAATTCTAATCAACTATTTAATAATAATAATAATTTATTTTGAGGAAAATAAATCCATTCCATAATTTTTATTTTTATTATTATTTATTATCCATGTTATTTTGGATTTTTTTTTTGATTTTTTAGCGCATTTTCCTCTTGGGAAAAGGACGCTATTATCCGCACTTTGTCCGTCTGTCTGTCTGTCACCGCATCTCCTCCTCAGGGTTAAGCTTTTATGATGCGGTTTTTGGCTTAAAATGTGTGTAGTATGTCTGGCTACCATGTAACCAAAAATCAGCACGAATGGTCACTTCCTCTGCTGGAACCAGCGTAAAAAGTGCCAAAATGCCATTTCTTTGTATGTGTTAGTGTGGTCGAATGCACTAAAATGTTGACTTTTCAAAACCTTAGCTGTCCTCGGTTCGAATCCCACCGATGACAAATTTTTTTTTTTGCTTTTTTTGATACTTTTTTGATTTTTAATGACACATAATATTAAATCATGTCATAATTTTCCATTTTCACAATTTTCCCGAGTTTTTCCGACGATTTTTGTTAAAATTTTCAATATTTTCTTACAATTTTCATAGATAATTACTTTTTTCATATTTTTTTTGATATTTTAGTTTTCTATTTTCATGGATTTTTCATAATTTTTCCGGAAAATTTTGTGAAAACTGTAAAATAATTCACTTTTATTAAAAAAACTCATCAATATAAATAATCAAAATATCACATTAAAATTTTAAAAAAAAGAGCAGCAGTGGCGTAAGTGGTAGAGTGCGCGACTTCTATCATGAGGGTCATGGGTTCAAACCTAGCACGGTGACCCAAATACTTTTTTGCTTTTTTTTAAATTCTATGTTGCATAATGTTTTTCATCCATTTTTTTCTGTCAATTTTAAATTTTTGGGTAAATAAAGAATGGTTATAGTTAAATATTTGGCTTTGTACTTTTGGGGTTTTAATTCTTTGTGTATTTACTGATCGCGGAAAATGCGCTTTCGTCGGTCACGAGTGACCACCGTTATACTTGTTTTTTTATTTTATTCGCGACAATCTGGATAAATTACAAAAACTTAAGAAAAAATGGAATAAAATTAAGAAATATGACTAACAAAATGATTGCGAATTATTTTTTATTTATTTTATTTTTTTATTACATAAAAAGTATACTTAAACTAATGAGATGAATGAGCATGGTTCTCTCAATCTCGGTCTCCTCTTAGTATACTCTTAGTATACCCTTAGTTCTTCATCCAATTTTTTTTAAATGCTTCCTTTTATTTATTAAGAGTAAGATTGGCTAGGTTTTAGTTCATATAAAAAAATATTTATATCACAGATTCACTAAATATTTTCAAGAATCGAAAAATGGATTTTTTTTTTTTTTTGAAATTTACTGTAATGTAAATAATATAAATAATAAATTAATAGTTAAAACATGTACTTATAAAATTTATAAAAATAAATTCATTGTAAAATTGCAAAATGATATATGAATTACCTAATAAAGAAAAAAAACCCCAAACGAAAGTTTGAAATCAAATTATTCTTTTCCTCAATTCCAAATCCAAAATTTTCTTTAAATATAGGGCAATTCTTTGGATGAATTTTGAAAATTTTTCATCAAAGAATCGATTTTTTGTAAAATTTTTCCACTACAGGCTTTAATTTTATTGATTTGAATAGTGTATTTTTCTCAAATCTATCATATTTTCATTACTAAAGATGATAAAAGTCTGTAGTTATTAAGTTATTTTGATTCTTTGGTCAATAACTCGGTGACAAAAATTGACATTTTTTCCTTGAATCATCCAAGGAATCAAAAATTAAAGAAAACTGTTATGATTTGTATTTTCTAGATATTACTGAATCATAAAAGAATCAAAAATCTACAAATTGAGTACTTTATTTTATATTTTAACTCATTAATTAATGAGTTATTTTGATTCTTTGAAAAATTTAAAGTGTCACCGAGTTATTTTTGAGCTTTTTTTCTTCCTTATCCGCAAAAAAAAAATACAGAATTTCAAAAACTTTTTTCTTTATTTTTTAATTAAATACGACAAATTATAATGTTTTGATAAAACAAAGAGCAAGATTAAATAATATTTTATGCATTTATGAACATTTTGGATTGTAAACTCTTAATAGAAATGCAAAATTCAACAAAACATATTTTTAACTCAAACATTAGTGAAACTGGATTTTAAAAGCTCCTTTTCAAAAATTCCACTCATCCAAAGAATTGCCCATAGGAACTGAAATTTAATTTGTTAATCCGAATATTTTGTCATATTGTAAACAAAGAAGATATTTTAATCTAATTTGTTTTTTTATATTTAAAAATGTTTTTAAAAACTTAAAAATACTATGAAAAATATTTAGTGCTTAATAGCTACTTGGTAGACAATTCAATATTTTCAATCTAACAATTAAAGTTTTTGGTAAATAATAACATAAATCTTGAGAATTTTAAATTTTTACTTTTGTTATTAGATTTTTTAGATTTCATTTAAATTTGAAAGTACGAACAGAATCATTAAGTTTAGATTTATTAAGAATAAATAAAATTAGAACCTTATAAATTCTGTTTTTAAACACGAAGTATGTACAGAAAGAAAAATCTATATAAATGTTAAATTTTAGGGCTTTCAAGATTATTTTAATGCATATAATAAATTTTATACATATTTTATAAAATAAAAAAGTAATACATACACTCTAAGATAAAGGTGTATTAATTTTATCCATTAAAATTGTTCTTTTGTGTGTTTGTAAATGAAGAAAAAATCTTAAAGTCATAGCATGAGGAAACGAAATATGTAAGGCTCTCAAGACATTAAAATAACATTGATATTGTATTATGACCTGCTATAGATTCTCTCTTGTGTGTTACTTTCTCGAATGTATAAGTGGTAATAAAATGCAATAATATAGGAAAAAATTCACATGTTTAATATAACTCTAATGTAGTTGTGTAAAGTCTCAACAATATTTCTTTTTTTTTACATTTTTTTTTTATTTAAACATTTCATTTTTTCTCCATGTCTGGTCTCTCGGACTTGAAGTTAATGGATATTTCTGATACATTTGTATTGTTGTGTAAAATGTTTGTACCTGTTGCGTTGGTGTGTATTATTAGTTGTAAGGCACGGATACAAAAGAAAAAAAATATTTATTTTTTTTATTCGAACTGCTTGTTGATGTATCTTTATATTTTCTTATATTTCGTTATACTCATATAAAATCTTTTTCTCTCTTCTCTACCTTTTTGTGCGCAGTTGCCATGAAACGTAGTTAAAGTAGTTAGGTTTGGCTCGGACACCTGCTTTAAAATTGATAAAAAAGGAAAATTTGGACAAAAATCAGTTTAAAAAATATCAAATCGATGTACTAATATATGAAATTGCAAAAAAATATAATTTAAGTTAGTGTTTGAGTGTTAAAACTTATTCTGAAAGGTAAGCTTGCATTCGAATGCTTAGTGTAAATAATAATTTGAGTGAATAAAATTTGAGTGAAAAACAAAAATATTTTTAGAAATTGAAAGAACAAATTAATATCATCTAAAATAGAAAAGTACACAAAATAAAATGTATAAGAAAGAATTCAATGCACACATACGACACAAACCTAAAAATGACTTGGTTTTAAGCGGCTATGAAATGCAAACTTAAAAGCTTTTGTTAAACTATAATTCAAAACACAGATAAATAGTTAATAAATAAATATCTTAATTTATATGAAAATATGATTCATAATTTTAAATAAGGATTCATAAAAAAAGTAAAGGTATGGAAAAATATTTGAATATCTTTTAAAACAAAAAAAAAAACTAATATGTTTATGTATATATAAATTTTAGAAGAATTCGAATAAAATCAAACACAAGCGTAATACTTTGTTGTTGTTGTTTTAACTAACTTTTCAAATAGTGAAATATTTTTGCGAAATTATTAAAACATTTAAAAATGCACGAGTGAAATTTTTGTTTATATTTATTTATTTTTTTTTTGAGTCTTGTTGTTTTGAAATGTATGAATGAAATATTTAAGAACCAGTTTTGAGTGTATAAGAAGGGTAAATTATAAAAAAACTAGTTTGTCAATTGCTTGATATGTATGTTCTTGAATGAAAAAAATGAGAGAATACTCTGTACACATTTAGTGAATGAATGTGTAATGAAATTCTAGTTTTGCCGGGAGATATATTTCCAAAATATCAAGCAATTGTGAAATAATTATTTTATTTTATTATTTATTTTTTGTTTAAGATAAACATACTATTTTTCTGGCAAAACTGAGACAAAATTTAATTTTCAATCACTAAATATTGTTACTCCAAAAATTAAAATTAAACAATAGTCAATGTTTGATTGATCAAAATTCTTACATACATCACATAAAATCAATTTTTGATCTTATTATGGCTTAAAATGATATTAATATAGGTTACCACCCTTTCCATTTTCTTTTAGTGAACTATATTCTTGTACATATACAAAAGTATGTGAAATCTGAAGTTTATTACATTCCGATAGTTTTTATTACCATGTTAAAGTTATGGACGCTCTCCAATTTAATTCATTCCTTTGAAAGTGCAATATTCAACAATGTTGAATAAGTTTTTATAAATGAAAAAATAAAAAAGTCAGTGCATCAGTATTGCAGGAAAATGTAGAGCTGATATTGAAATCTTTTGTAACGAAAGTTTCCATACTTTCCTTTTTGATGCTGATACATGCTACAAATTATAATCGTCACTTTAATTCATTTAAAAAATAAAACTCTTTCATGATTTTTTTTAAATATTTTTTATTTTTTCTCAGTTTTAAAAATCTGAAATATTTATAAATACAAAATAAATTGATCTAATTATAAATAAATTGCAACCAGAAAAAAAAGTAAATAGATCTTAAACCACGTGAGTTTTATTGTAGAAACCGGATTTTTTATCAAATAAAACTTGTTAGGTATTTTTCTTCACTTGTCCCTCAAGCATGCTTCAAAATCAAGTTATTTTTTTTTTTTTATTTTTATTTCATATTTTATCCAAGGAGTAAATGTCATCAGGTGATTAATTTAGTTTAGTCGTTCAGTTGTTGTTAAAATGATAAGGTGCTTGTTGCATGTATGATGTTTGAATTTTATTCATTTGGTGAATAAAGCTTTAAAGAATATTTACAAAAAACAGTGTCAGAAAACTGTATGGCTTCAACGTTATGGTTATATCATTTTATATCCATTATATGATTTTTATTAAAGTCATTAATTTGAATTTTCCATTTTCCTGTTTCATATTAAACAATATAAACATCATAATATTAATATTAAAAAAAATATTCAAGCTTTCTAAAGAGAGCTCTATATTCTTCGAGGCTTCTAACAACTTCTCGATTCTTCTTTGACTTTTTCATTGCCGTTATCATCATTGCTCATACGTTTTGGTCCGTTTTGGTATCTTAAAAACTTCTACGCGGTAAATGTATGTCTTAAGTTTTTAAATTTTCCACAATCATTTTAAAAATCATGCATTGAAAAAAATTAAAAGAATATTTCTTTGTCGTATGGAAGTTTGCTGTTTGTCCATTAAGATTTCTTTCCTCCAATATATTTTTGTATTTGTATGCTGTATATATATAGATATTCAATGTTAATGGAAAAGAAGAAACATTCCATTTAGTAGCTTGGTCTGTATTAATATACTGACACTATACACTCTCAGATTTCTTCCCAATATGTATATTATTTTTATGTCTTTGTTTTTTATTCACGTTTCGAATTCTCAAGAGAAATATATTATTATACGTATGTACAGACAGCATCACTTTATACGGATTGGAAAAATAAAGAAAAAGATAACATAAAAGTTCAACTCTTTTTTCTGTCTTCGTTCTTTTTTTGTATATATATTTCTTTATGTCATAAAATTACATTTTTTAATATCATGACACTTTATCTTTCTTGTTTTTTTTTTCATTATAGAAAAGAATGATTTATTTTCATTCAAATATTTGTTATTGAGTTATTGATAGTAATATGATGGTTTCTTAAATTTTAATGTTTTAAAACTATACAGTTTGACAATTAGGTAATTTTATCCTTCAAATCTTAATGAATCACTTTAGAATTTATTTAAGAATTTTACGATAAATTTTGGTATGTTGCTTTTAAACTATCACTTAAATTCTTAAATTTGTCTTCATGTTCGGCGTTCACAAAATATAATAGTTCACGTGAGCCCATAGCAACCTGTAAATAAAAATATATATTTGTATAAAAATATATACATATTTGACGCGAATCATTAGCATTTTTAAAAAATAAAAATATTTTTTTGGTCCTTCACGAAGACTCTATAAAATTTTATAATACCAAAAATTGTATAAAATAAAATAAAATGATAAAATTTATTCAGCATTTTAATGAAACTCGATGGCTCGTGTAAGCTTCAAAATCTTTGAAATTTTGTATCTTTAATATCATTAATATAGAGGATTGCGTCATTTTGAATTCAATCTTTTTTATACAATCTTTGTTTATACATAAATGTTTGATAAATTTGAACCAAATGTGATATTCATGAAGAATAAAATATATTTTTTTTTTTTTATATATATTTTGAAGATTTAGGTATAATGATACAATTTAATAAATACGATAATTGACAATTAATGATCGAATTATTTGTTACTTTTTTTATCTAATCATAATTTTGTAAATGACATTAAATGTAAACGATTTTCTAAATAAAAACCAACTTGAACTTGTCTTCCCTTAATTGATGTAGACGACAGTGTCTAACTGTTATTATTAGAATCTTGCATGAGCACTTTCGATTTCATATCAAAATCATGAATAACACGTTTCCTTCAGTCATCTTCTTAGTATAACCAGATTTTATTTTTTGGAAATTTATAATAAGATTTCAAGTTTCACAAGTTCTGTATATTTGTTAAAAATTTTACTCATGTGCGACAAGTGTCTGGCATAGAGTTAAAAAAATTGAAAACAAAGTACAAAGAGAGTCTATGACGTCAAAATCACATTTTTAAATTCTTTTTTGGTTAAAACTAGTAAATCGTGACCGGCTTAAGAATAAGTAAGCTAACCCAGACATTTTAATCACAAACAATCCAGTTTTTCTTCATTAAGTCAATGAAAGTTCAGCTTCATATTTCTTTTTTGTTTTGTTAGTTTATCTTTAAAATTAAATGTGTGAAAAATTTAATGTTAACTTAAAGACAATTGGAACAAATTCAAGCTTTTTTTTTGTTCAATTCTAATTCAAAGTTCATACATTGTTTAAAATAATTTATTACCTAAGAAAAAAAAAAATGTCTTGTTGAGTTAAGTTCAAACTGAAATTTTAAGCCATTTTACAACAGACAAAAAAATATCGATGCCATCTAATATATAAAATAATTTTCTTGGAATTAATAAATTGGTGACATTGAAAAAAATTTATACATAAAATAAAATAATTTTGAGACAATCTGAAAGAGAAGAATGTGTTAACACAGATGAGTTCATAATTTAGTATCTCGTGAAGGCTAAAAACGTTTTATTGAGCTTAGACATAAGACGATCTTATAAAACTGATCAAAAACAGCTTTTGCGTTTTATGTTATTTACTTCATTATACAAAGTTTTGTTTCAAGTTTTTATGATAATTAATTCAATTTTTAAATCTTTTATATATACTTTCCTGCCATTTCTAAATAATCTTGTTGTTTTCGACTGATGTGCTAAGCAGAAACTACTAATTATTGGAATAAAACCAAATTGCATTTTTTTTTTATATTTGTATTGCTAAATGCTAAATTTGTAATTTTTTATAAATGAAAATGTTAAAAAAAGCTTATAAGATACTATAAGGATAAAATTAATGTCTGCACACAATGTTTGAAAATTAAACATTAAAAAAAATATTAATATTTGCATACTTCCAACATTGCATTTTAATGCATCAAATTTTCATATGAAATTTATAAAAGATGTGTAGCATTCAGTACAAAATTATTTTGTCATGTAATCATATTTTTCCTGCGTTTCTTGAATAGTATTTAATAACATTTTAACAAACTCCACTTGTAGTAGTTTCATTCCTTATTTCTTTGTTACAGCTTCTAGCTAAGCTTCAAGTGTATTATTTTGTATTCAGTATATGCATAAAAACGAAAGATACAATTTCGAGGAAGTAAATGAGCGTTTGTTGGCTGCAATTAGATTGTAAGAAATTACTTTCTGCGTTATGTATATAATAGCGATGAATAACATGAAATAATATGAAATAAAATAATGCATTACACTGTGCAAAACGTTGTACCGTATATACTGCATAAAGAATTTAATTACCGTTATTTTGTGTACACAGGAAATTCTCAATATTAAATCAATGAAAAGTAATATGAATTAGGAGACATGTATGAAAACTGTTCATTGCACCTTTTTATCATTTAATTTTTCTCGAATTTTATTTTTAAATTTTTCCTAATACTCATAATTTAATCAATAAATTTACTCATTTTATTTTTTTTACATCTTTTTATCTTTTCAGGTTCAAAATTTGGTACAAAAAAAATAATAAAAATAAAAATTAAGGTTCTAAATATATTTAAAATGTTGTGCAAGTTGTGCATTCTAAACGAAAAATATTAAAAATGAAATGGTATTGCAAATACCATATAGTGCCTTAAAATATATTTAAAAAAAAAAACTAATTGAACGACATCGATAATAATAAATATACACGTATATGACAGCCATATGATATTTGTGTACAGAGTATAATTACAATAACTATAAATAATAATAACAATAAATAATTTTTAGTGTTGCCACAAGTGTCGCGATCGCGGAGAAAAAAAAAATAAGGAAATTTATAGTGCCATAACAAAAAAAGGTATCGAAAAATTACGTTTATACCCAGCATATGTGAAATAAAAAAGTATAATACAATTTATACAAGAGAAGAAAGTGTTTAGCAAGACAAATTCATTGATCATTGTATCATAAATTCTAAAGTGCTGTTTGCAGTTTTATATTTTAAACTAGACAACTTTTAAATGCAAACTAACAGTGTGTGTATTTATATATTTTGTTAAATGCATTTATAAGTTGAATACTGCAGCAACTAACTGTTTAATAACTGTATCTCATTAAAATAGAATTTAATAATGCTATAAATTTTATTTTAAAAAAATCTATGTATTGGAATGCATGATATTAATAAATATTCTACGTTCAATATTTATCCATAATTTTTGACTTTCTTACTGAATGCTTGTTATCAGCAAAATGATGTGAATAATCAATATTAAAGCGAATAGGGATTTCAGTGCAATACATGTTTAACCAAATTATGGAAACGCGAAAATATTTTTCATAAAGAGGTTTAATAAATAAATAGAAAAAAAAAATATATATATATATAACTGTCCGATCAGTAATAAATAAAAGTGAGCAAGATATTTATGTAATAAAAATATAAACACATATATACAATAGAATATATCTCTACGGAGATGAAGTGCAGATAAGCTTGCTTACATGCAACGATTGTATGTCCTGAAAACGAGAGAAAAAAAAGAAAGCACGCTTGTGTGTTTTTTATAAACTAAGAATAATAAAAAAATAAAATAAAATAAAATATTAATATTTCGTATTGAAATAATAATAAAAAGATGGCTACATCATCTGAAAACAACCAACAAATTCAACTTTCTGATGAATCTCATATCATTCACAAAGGAAACGCAACTCCATCAAGTCCACCAGAATTAGCAACCATGACAAATGTTGTTAATGTTCTCGATTTACATAAAAATGATTTTTCTAACGAAACGAAGATTTATGATAAAAATACAAATACCGTTTATGTGTACAGCAATGCTCCACCATCGTCATCTAAGATTGATGAAGCAACAGCCATTTCAGTTCCTTCACCTGAATCAGCAGTAATGCATCATCATCAACAATCACTACAATCGGATAGTCAACAAATGCATCATGTTGTAATTAATCAACATCCATCGGACTTATCAATTGATAATTCACTAAAAGATGAGCATTTCGAACTCATGCATGAATCGAATGGTGTCATGCTACAACGAATTGTAAACGATCATCTTGCTGATGGAAGGTTGGTGCATCATACAATTAGTGATGTTCGTAACAGTCCTAATATCAATGGGAGCGAACATCAAGTTTTAACAAAATTAAATGCTAGTGATGAATTATTTAGACTTATAGAAAGTAATCATCTTGTTTCAAAACTTGTTGGCGAAAATCAACAAATTGTTAGTAGAGATATCATAAATGGTGAGCATCATATTATAACACGCAATGAGAATGGTGAACATATTTTAACTCGTATTGTCAATACGGCTGTGGATCAACACGGAAAAATGGCGAATGGTGAAATCTTCAATACTTTAGTTAATACAAACATAAATTTGTCAAAAAATTCTGATGAACCTAAAAGTGCAACTCAAATCATTTATACAACCCATGAAGGAGGTGAACAAACAAATAATGTCGATTCCCAGAAGCATATTGATTTGATATATGAAGACGGAAATAAAACAGTCATTTATACATCATCTTCATCGAATAATGCTGAAGCATCAAACCCTGATTCTCCAACTGAATCGAAAAATCTTGAGCTATTTTCAGCTAATGGAGAATGTGTAAATGGCGGACAAGTTATTGTCCAAGGAAATCTTCAATACACCCCTCAAATTCAACCTGATGGAACTACAGTTTATGTAGTTTCAGAAATCGTTAATAGCGAAATTAATGGTCAAAGGTGAGTTAATATCCTTTATTTACCTTAAAAAGCAATAAAAAACAATATTAATTTTGTTATCGAACCAAACGAAGTTTTTCCAAATTCAGTTTTTTCTTAAAACTAGATTAAGACGATATAAAAATGTGTGTACTTCAATTTTTTTAAAATTAAAATTATCTCTGCAACTTTGTTGCTTCCGTGACACTTTTTTTTTCTTTCTTAATTATAATTTCAAATTTAATGATGCTTTGCTTAAAGTGTCAATAAACAGACAAAGTTAAACTAGAAAATGGATTAGAACAATTGACACAGACATTATTTGCTCTTATGTTTCATTCATATTCATCAAATTCTAATTAAAGCTTAAATAGATTTTAAGTAAAGGCATTAATTATATAAAATAAAAATAATTTCGACGAACGCAATAGATCGACTTTACAGACTCCCTTTCTCCCCTCAATTTCGCTTTTTTTGTTT
This sequence comes from Chironomus striatipennis, assembly GCA_026123125.1. NCBI lineage: Eukaryota > Metazoa > Arthropoda > Insecta > Diptera > Chironomidae > Chironomus > Chironomus striatipennis. The sequence goes on from CM047392.1 coordinate 27,286,317, forward strand.
ATTCTCTTACAAAATCCTAGACCCCTCCCCCCTCAAAAGCAAACGTACCAAGTGAACGGTCCATATTATTTTTATACATCACTTTGCTTACATTCTTCTTTATCATTTTTTTCCATTAAATATACATCGAGAAACATTAAAATTGATAAGAGAGAAACTGCAAAGAAAAGTTTTGCAAACTTGAGTATAAAATTGTACATATATTTCTGCCAACGAAGAAAAAATGATACTTAATACATCATTACAATATTAAAATGCATAAAAAATATATGTGTTTGCACGGTTCCGCAATATTTTATATCTTACGCTTCATTCAACGAATGACATTAAAACGTCTGTTGCTATATATATTTTTTTAATGCATGTATGATTTATCTTAATTAATAAATGTAAATGTAGCTTAAATTCTTTATCAATGCCATTACTTCTGGATAAATCGATAGAATAATAATAATTTCAATTTTTTTTCTATATTTTTATATTTTTAAGGATTTTTATTATTTTTTTTAAAAATTTTCTTAAATCAAATTTTTAACATGTATACATTTTTAAAAAAAAATTTTGATACCACATGACATATTCAACTTCATCAAGTGTGTTTAGGGTAAAAAATATTGAAATTCGTACAAAATTGAAATTCGTACGAACCCAACATCTGCGAAGAGACTGAACAGAAGTTGATTTCGAATTATTTAAAAAATTCCCGCACTTTTTTTTTCGGATGAATTTAAAATTTTCGAAATTACTTCAAAACTTTTTTTCCTAAAAATGAATATTTTCAAGCTCGATTACATTAGGTTAATCATTTGAAACACTTTCTTAGTTTATATATTAGCTTAATGAGCAATCATGATAAAAATTAAGCTAAATTTTGAACATTTTTTTTATCAATTTTATCTTTTCAATTGTTGTAAACAAACATGTTTGTTTACAAACAATTTCGAAAACTTATGACCAATTTTGTGCGAAAACTCATTAAAAACAGATGTAAAATGATTAATAAAGTTTAATTATGTTCTAATCTGTTTTTAAAATTAAAAATAAAGCCTCAAAAATAAAAATAAATTAACTTAAAAAAGAAAAGGAAATAACGGAAAGTTTAAATTCAAATTTATTCCGAAAATTAGATCCGGAATATCGAAAATGAGTTCTCGTCCGCAGTTGTTGGGTACGAACAAATTCACATTTTTTTTGCAATTTTTGGACTTCAAAAAATTTCCTTTGCTCGTGCAGTCTACTTTCCAATTAAATTAAGTCAAGGTATAAATTATAACTGCTTATCGGTAAAAAACCCACTTCATTCTAAATATTTAAATTCGTACCGAAAAAATATTGAAATTCATACAAAATTTCAATAGTAGGCGGTGAAGAATTTTAATTGTTTTTGTGTAAACAAATTAAATAAACTAAATTTAAAGCATAAATAAAAAGCTGCACATGATGATTAAAAATCTTTTCAAACAAAAATACAGCAAGAATATTATTTTTTTTACCAAGTTTTGGATGCAAAAAACGTGAGTACTTGGTGTATGAATTCAATATTTGGAATAAAGCGGATTTTTTACTGCACGAATTGCTCTTTTCAAGTTTGAATAAAAAAATTTGGACCCCAAGCAAAGTCCTAGGAAAAATTTTGGAAATCAACAATGCTTCCAATGAAAGTTGCAGAACTTTCATTTTTTTTTTTTATTTTGTATGAATTTCAATATTTTTTACCCTATTTGATAAATGTTTACAAGAAATGTATATATACCGAATATCCAAATAAGTTAGAGAACTATAATCTTTGATTAATTAATTAAAATCATTTATTTAAATGCGTCCTATTCAGTAGGACAAAAATGCATGATAAAATAAAAAGAGACAAAACCTTGGTAAAAGAAAATGTTCAACACTAGTTCGAGTATCTCAACAAAAAAAAAACAGAGCTGTTCTTTGAAAAGAGAATTTTACTTGCAGAGAATACTATATACTCTCTTCATATTTAAACTCTTCATTACTGTCGATGTTTAACTCTCTGCAGACCCCTGTCTTTTGCCTGTGTTTTTATTATTTTTGTTGTTATTATTATTATTGTTGTTTTCTGACGGTCAACATTATATGCTGTCTGTTGTGTGAAGAAAATTTTTCAAAAGCGGTTTTCAGTTTATATCTGTTTGTCAGAAGGCATAGAACTGATTACGGAATACTTTGAATAAATTTTTATTATTTATATTATTATTTATATTTTTTAAATTAAAAAAAAAGTAGAAAGGTGAAAAAACTAAAAATTTTTTTTTAAATACTCTACATTGTTATTTGTTCATATTAACACACGTGGCCATATTCATTGTGTAAATAATTTTATAGTGATCAATAGTGATTTTTGCCGAGTTGACAACAGAAGTACAACCTGCAACCCTAGTTACTTTATGCAAAATTCATAAACAAGTTTTGAATGAATCGTTGCTATTGAAATATTGTGAATGAATAAAAAATGAAAAAAATGTGAAGAAAAAGAAAAAAAAGATAACATAAAAGAATTAAAAAATATAAAAAGTGAAATATGAATTAAATAAGCATTTAATATCAGTTATCAGAAAAATAATCATTATTTTTTTTATAATGAATTTGAAAAAAGATTAGCATCTTTTTATTAAGTTAATTGTAGAAATTAGTGTAATAATCAAAAGTTTAATTTATTTATGCAAGCAGTAGATAAAACAAAATTTGTCAAACTGGATACCGGAAATTCATTTCAGTTGTCTTACTCCGACAATGATTGGCTAAGTGAGGAAAGGTAGAAGAAACTTTTTATTTTTTTTTTTTTGTAACTTTAATGAGACTCTAACTCATTTTCAACAAATGATAAACAAATTGCACCATCTTATTATTTATACATTATTATTTCATAATTGAATTATATCTATCAGATTTTTATAATTATTTATGAGTTTGTAAATTTCATCATTATCAGCTTTTGACAGATTGATTTTCATATAAAAAATATATATATATATTTTTTGTGTAAATATATATTTATTGTGTAAACTTTGTTAATTTTTCTAAACACATATAATATTTCAAAATGTGTATATATTAATTTTAATATTCATAAAATTACATGTAGCTGTCGTAAAGCTAATTTGGTTTATTGTTATGGATTTTTTATTTTAATGACTATTTATGGATGATTTCTTAATTTTACTTTTTGTCTAGCCATTTCACCAAATAGTTTTTGAAAAAATAATTGACATTAATATTTATTTAATTATCATAGTCATTTAGTAAAAAAATAATTCTAAACTTTAATAACATTTGAAATTGAAAATTCTTTACTTCTACAATTATTGCTAATATACAATTAAAATACTACTACATTATAATAATTTTTTTTTTGAATAGTTTAACAGACAACTTTTCAAGGTTATCAGAACATTTCGCACTTTTAATATTCACCCATACCAACAATATATACATATTTATAAATATATACATATTTTTTTCTTGAAATGATCAAGTTTCCTTGAGATAAAAAAAATAAAGCATATTTAGTTTTTTTTTGCAAATCGATAGATTAGTTTTTTTCCTGTTAATGAGACAATTATGACAATTATAATGCTTTTAGAGTTAAAATATTACAAATTTTTTTGATTATTTCATTAATTAAAATATCACTTCCTATAGTAATGGTTGTTGTATCGATTATAAGCTAAAATCAATAGTTAGCTCATCACAAAAAGAATAATTATGATTTGAAATTTAAATATATCAATGCATTTTAAAGCAGATTTTTTTTTGAGCATTTGACCTTTACCTAGATTTTTTTAAATATAAAATTTAAAATTAAAATATTCATTTTTATCTTTTTCTGTCGAAAAAAATGTATAAATATTAACTTATTAATTCATTTTCGAAAGAAATTTAAAAAAGTCCAAAATTTCTTGTCTCAAATCATTCTAAATTTTTTCGTAACACACAAAACTGTTTTTGATGCTTTTGGAAAAATCTTTTAACAAACCTAAATTCATTAATATTAGATATAAATTAAATTAATAGATGTAAGACACAAGTAAATGGAATATTATGTTTTATTTGAAAAAATCATTTGATTTTGTACGAATATATTATATTTATGGAAAAATATATATATGGGCAAATCTATGAATGAAATTTTTGATGTTGTAATGTAAATTCATAAAATTTGTTAAAATGACGCATTATGAACAACTTTTAGAAGTTGTTCCTACTAAAGTCATCAAAATACTATAATTTTCACATTTAATATGTTTTGTAAGTTGCTTTGTTAAAAAGTTATTTCAATTTTAAAGTGTTTCTGAGTCAATTTTATAAAAAGTCAAAAAAAATTTAAATCCAAATTTTCGTGAAAATACAGCTTTTTAAATAATAGGAATCATTAAAATATATTTTCGCCTACTAACACTTTCAAATAACGCTTAAAATGTTAATTAAAAATGCCTTAATCACTGAGAAATTAAGCAAAAATAGCGTTTCTGAGTCAACTTTTTAGCCGATTATTGCAAAACACACAGCATATTTTCAACTTAAAAATGCAATTTTTTAACTTTTAACTTCTTTTTGTTATCAAATATTATGAAAACATAAAGAAAAGCAAGAAAATGATGCTCTAAACTGAGTAATCTTTGAAAAAAAACAGTTTTAAAAGTTTTTAGGAAAATTTTTCAGTTCCCTTCATTCATAGATTTGCCCATATATATATATATATATATATATATATATATATATATATATATATATAGATAAAATGAAAAATTTTTAAACGTATTCAAAAACATCCTTTAAATTTAATAATTCTCGAATAAAACGTAATTTGAAGTCTTAAATTATTACTTATAATTTTTTTAAACGCTTTACCTTTATTTCACAACAACATTTTGCTTTGATTATGAACGTAAAAGGGTTGTTTTAAAAAGGTTTTTACTAACAAATTTAACCCGAGGTACTACAATTTACTGATTTTTTTTTAATTTTATTTTGATTTAAAAAAAATCTCTTTTAAAGTTGTTCTTGTTAAAGTTCATATGACATAGTCAAAAATAAAAAAAACTACGGTAATTAGACAATAAAAATTAACAATTTGTATTTTATTGGTATCAAAATTAATTTATCGAAAACTGTTAAAGACATTGATTCAAAAAGTGACATTTTTTATTTTAAAACTTGTTCGTATGATAACCTGATTTTACCTAAGTCTTGATTCTTGTTTTTTATCTTTCTCTTTAGGTGAATAATAACAAAAATAATAATAAAAATTCACTTGCTGCCTTCTTAAAATATGGAAGAACGAGACAAAAAGAGAACAAAGTGTGTGGATGACTAGATTTCGGGTAGTCATTCGGGTTTTCTTATTTTCTCTTTCTTTCATTTGTTTTTGTTTTAAATTTATTATTGTTATGTAAGCCTCCGAAAAAATATATATCTTTGTTTGAAAGATTTATTTAATGTATTAAATGTGTTTCAAATGATTGTCAAACGAAATTGTCGCTTGAAATAAAATAAGTAAAATTCAGGGCAATCCTATAACATGCATTCTTATTTACCTATTAAAAGGCTTAAGAAAACAAAATTAAATATATGGACAGTTTTATTTTTTATTTTTTATTTTCGATCTGATTAATTTTGATTGACGAGGGTCAATTATGACATGCGTGTATTATACATAACTATTAATCAGGAAATATAGCAAATTCAAAAAATAAACCTACATAAATAATAAATTCAAATTTTTGTCACAGCCGAATGTTTTTAATTTAATATCTTAATTAGGTCTTGAATTTTACATTTTTTTATGTTAGTAACACAAAATTTCAGATGTCAAAATCACTGATAGATGAAATAATTCACCTTTTAAATAAAAGAAAAAAATACATATAAATGAATATTACAAAAATATTTTTAACAAAATTTTTAAAACAAATTTTGATTGAATACCGAAGAATAACAAAAAAAAAAAAAAAATAAACTTAAAAATATTTTCTTTTGAACTGAAATACATTAAATTTTTTTATATTTGTACTTTTTCTCGAAAAATGCGTCTTTGCTGTTTAAGAAAATAACTTCCGTTTTTACTTGATCATGATTTAATGATTAGCTGTTTTATTTTTACTTTGATATTTTGGAATCAAACATTTTTTTTTTTTTAAAAAAATCAATTTTATATATACGTCATTCATGAATTTCAAAACAATTAATCTTCAAATTCATGCTCATATTTTACACGCTTTTTTTGATAATGTAATCAAATTCACAAAATCATATATTTGCTCTTTTTAATTTTATTAAAATTGGAATTTGAAATTTAACTACAATATTGTATGGAGAAATTTCCTTTTAAATTTACTGCTTTTTTCTCTCAAGTAATTTGTGTATCCATATATTTTTCTGGTTAATATCAACATTTTTAAACATTTCTGATATTTTAATTTAATTACTTATTGGTCCTACTAAAAATATTGCAATAGACAAAAAATTATCAACAGAAAAAAAATTTCTAGTGTTGAAAATGAGTTTAATTTAGACTAAATTAAAATTATTAATTTATGTAATTCCTATGATTTTTGGTTATTTAGACGACGATCAATTATTTCTTGTAATGATCAATCTTCATCGCAACACGAGCCTGTAACATCTCATTCAAATTACTTAGCCTCGTCACGTTATTTCGAAAATCCATTGACTGCTGTTACTTCTGCCATGCTACAAATCTCAGGAACAAATTCACAAATCCAAAACGATGAAGACTCAAACAATAATAACAACAATAATAATTCATTAATCAGTAATATTAATTTAAATCCTTTACATTCAAATACGACACATCAAATACATCAGGTGCATAACGGAAATAGCACAACTTATGAATATTATAAAATAAATACTGATAAAGATAATTTACAGTGGTCAGCAAGGTAAAAAAAAACATTGTTTGGAATTAATGAAATTACTTTCTTAAAATATACACAGGTTTCTATATAAATAGCTAGAACACATTTTTTCTTCATTCATTAATTTCTTTAAATTAATGAAATGCAAATTTTTCTTTTTTTTTTGGAAAATTGATATTATATGTTCATACAAATATTTTTTTGTTCCTTTTATTTTTTTAATCGTACACATTTTCAATTTTTTCGTCTTATTTTTTTTTTATTTTTATTTTTAAAAAAAAAAACTTTGGGAAACTATCCGTTTGTAAGGATACAAAATTATTTCTCAAAACATAAAAATAATTGTTTATGGCAATTGAATAATCAATCGGTTGTTACTGATAATATTTCTTTTATTATTCATAAAATAAATTGAAAATTATTTCCTTATTTTTTCAGTACAAAAGTAAATGGACACGCCCCACTCGATGTTCCAGGTCTCTCACAAAACGAAATCCAAGGCCTATTACTTGGCTCACACCAATCACAACAGGCTATTAACGTCAAACGTGAACCAGAAGATCTTCGTATTGATCCGAAATGTCCACGAAGTCAGAAAGTAAGTAAATTTGATCTTTCTATTCATAATCAAGTATTGTGATAAGTAGTTGTAATCTGTATAATATATAATACTAAAATTAACTTTTGGCATCAAATGTTCCAAGTACAATAGGTTTCATTAATAATATGAATAACATAGAATAATTTATTAGTCAAACGTGTTTTTATTATAAAAAAAACTACCCCTCGATAATTTTTGCAATATGAAGATTATTGAACTTTAGCACGCTTTTTAAAATTTTAAAATTCATGTGCATTTCATTATGAAATACATAGTGCATCTCAAATGATTGGTTTTTTCTTAAACTTTGATTTGCATGAAATATAATAAAAAATTATTGAAAATTGCTAATAAAAGATGCATTAAAATATTTAGAATTTTTTATTAAGACAACAAATATACTTTTTTGTTTTTCTGGTTTGAATGAGATTTTATGTAGCAAATAATTTAACCCTAATGTATTATAATGTAAACATAAGATTCCAGTAGGAAAAAAAAGAAAGGCGAAAAAACTTGAGTATGTAAAAATACTATACAATAATATAAAAAGTTAGTTCAAAAGGGAATAGAAAGAATGAATGAATCAAAGAGGCACTCGGTCCCTTTCATGAAGGTAACACAATATATAAAAAGAAACGCATGATGTGTATAACATAAGACAAGAAAAAGTGTTTCATAATATTAAATAGTGTTATTGTTCATATGAATGTCGAGGTATAAAAAATATTTATTATTATTTTATTTCTACCCGACTTCTGTAGAGTTTTTTTTTTCATATATGTTTCATTTTTCTTCTGTTATTCTTCAGTTTTACTTTTATAACACTGACGATGATAATAAAATTATTGAATTATTTTTTAGTTTAGTTCATAACGTTGACGAGGATACATCAGTGTTGTTATAATTTTTTTTTTTTGTTATTTTAACGAATGAAATAATGTGATCGAAAAAATTTATTTAATTAAATTAAGATTCAAGTATGCATATCTTCGGAACTTTAATATTACTAAAGCCTAAAATTATGTGAAAGGATTTTTTAACTTAAAAAAAAATTGATGAAAAGAAAAATGTTCAATATTGTATAATATAAGTGAATTATGAAATGATTTGCAAACGCAATTGAAATATAATAAATTGTGAGTCAAAATGAAATTACAACTTATAAATGACATTATAGGCAAAATGATTATTGTGCAAACATTTCATACAATATTAATATACCTTCTGTAAAAAGATTCGTTTTATCAAAAAAGCAAAGAAAATTTTTACCTCTTTTATGTGTTCATTTAATAAATTGCAGTCAATCATTCCAAGATAGTACAGTGGTGAAAAATGGGCGATCATGAACACGAAGAGAAGGAGATAAAAGTTTCCGAAACATGCAAAATGCAAATTTGATTTCTCACATTGCGATCAAATACAAAATATACAGATTTTTTCATTTTCGCTTTACTTAAACAATAAATTATCGAGCACGGAGATGATAGGAATGAAAAAAATATTGATCGTTATTTTTCTTATTATATGGTCAATCTATCTTAATTACATTTTTCTTCAAAGCATTTTAATAAATGGATAGTGAATATTGAAAATTATTGCAAAAAGACAAATACTTTCCTATTTTTATATGTGTATCGGTATATAGGTATTTTTAAAAAAATACTTCTCAATAAAAGTATTAAAAAATCGTTTTCATGGAATTAAGTTTGATTAAAATGTAATAAAAAGCAATAGATCTACTATTTTGTTTATTGCTAAAGTATTAGTTGATAAACACATTTTAGAGAAAAAAAAATATTAATTTTATTACATCGCTTATTAAAGTGCCAATTGAATGTGGATTTTTAACTGTCAGTTGCACTACAATGTAAAAAAAAGAGAGAAAAAAATGCATAAAATTAAAATCACTCCACAGCAAGATGCAATATTAACATTGAATCATTACACGTAAATGCAAGCAGAAATATACGCTGAGGAAATGTGTATCAAGCTGGAAATGAAAATTGTATAGCCATAGTTAGCCAATGAATTCCAATCAAAATGCTAATCAATTTTTACGGAGACCTTGCAGTTTCCACTTAATATTAATTAATTATAGCTCATAAATGCATTCATAAGAGCATTATTAAAGCTCACTGTACATTTTAATATACATGAGAATTCTCTCCAATGTATTTAAAGTGATATTAAGCCATTAATTTTATATATAAAATAAATATGTTATAAGATGCTATACAAGAGTGAGGATACAAATGTTATAACTTTTTATTTTATAAATGCTTTGAAATAAAATAAAATAAAATAAAAAAAATGATAAAGTGAAAACATATTAATTTACTAATTAACCGTGCAAAGAATTTCGAAAATATTAGTAGAATGCTGTACCCTGGTTTTTCTTTATAAGCTACCACTCGTTACTAAGCTACTAGCTTAGTAAAGTTTTTTTGAATCCAAAACTTTTTTGTAATCTTTACTAAGCTACTACCATTTAAAAAAATTTAGACAATAATTTTTGAGAATCTAATTGCATTTTATGCTTTAATCTGTCATTAAAAGTCAGATAAAATCAAGATTCTGAGATAAATCCATAAAATTTTTGAGAAAATTGAAAAATTCTGTTTTAGTACAGGATTTTTACTAAGCTACTACTCTTTACTAAGCTACTAGAGAGCCAAAAAATCAACTTTTTTACCCTACTAAGCTACTAGCTTATAAAGAAAAAACAGGGTACTTTAAATACAAGGCTTTATATATTTTAACAAATAATAACTATTTATTTCTATAAAAATAAATAAATAATAAAAACCTTTAACAGTGTTTAAAAATCTAACAGACATAATTTTTCTGCTTTTGCATACAAAAACAAAAAAAAAAAAAACAGAATAAAAAAAAATTTGCTATGAATAAATCACTAAAGTAATTTCGAATTACTAATTAATTTAATTCAATTTACTTATTTTTTCTTCCATTCTCCTTTATATAAATTACACATATATTTTTTTTAAATTAATTCATTGATTTTTTTCTCTTCTTTTATTTTCTTCATTTCCCTTTGGACTTAACTTCTATAATATTTAATTAAATTCAACCACATCATTACAAACATGAAACGTTCTGTTAATATGCGTCAATACAATAATGCTGTTTAAAATATTTCACGCATCCTTGACGATGATTTATAGGTTTTAGTTGTACAATCCCCTGCACCTACATCTTTGCAAATAAAAGAACAACCTCCAAGTCCTGGAAGTCCCGTTGAAATGTACTCTGGGAGCACTCAAATTTATCTGCAGGTAATTTTCTCAAAATTAAACATTAAAAAACACATTTGTTGTTAAACTATCCTTTACTTCAATAACAAAAAAAAAAAAAAAAAAGAAGAAGAAAAGATCACAAAAATATGAATTTTAATAATTCAAAATTGAAAGAAAAAAAAAATACTTATTTTCAAAAAAAAAAGAGCCGCATCAATTGAAATAAAATTTAGAATAATCGATATTATACTTGGTAGTACTTTAATTATAAAAGAAAGTAAAATTTTAAGGCATCCACACTCAGGTTTAATTTTAGGAAATTACACATGTTGCTCAATGATATTGTTAAATAATGAACGGCTCCAGATTAATGATAAATTTCATGTCAAACTCAGAAATTCTAGTTTTTATGAGTGTTAACGCCTTGCGAAATCAGCATTAAAAAAATATTAATATTACTAAATCTCTAATAATTAATATTTAAATTAATTTTTAATAATATTTAATGCAATATCATTATTAATAGCTTGATTTTTTGGGATATCTGGTGTTTTTGTAGTGCTTAAAAATTTATAATTTCATTTTCTTACTATCCATCGTCTCCTAATATTTGTCATTTTTATGTATTTTGTCAATATTTTAAATTAATAGAAGTTGTTTCTGTTTGTATTTGTAATTTTTCAATAATTAAATATTTGAAAGGATCACAATAATTTGAATAAATTTTTTGAATTATTTGATCTGGTTTGTCTTATTCTTAATGTTGTAAATTGTAGAAAACCTGTTGTTCCCACTTGCTTCAAACATGAAAAATACACTATTGTAAAAAAAAACCAATGCAATATATCGACACATACATAAAATATTTTTAATATTTCATAATTAATAATAATAATAATAATAATAATAATAATATGAATTTAGGGTGCTCATCAAGCAACGTCAGGAACAACACTTGGAGTCAATAATACACCAAGTCCAAATTATGAAGCTACTCAGTATTACACTGCAGCAAGAATGTCGTAAGTATTAAATAGTCTCATTGCTTATTATAGCTCATTGAAGGCATAGCTAGAGGGATAATTACAGGAAAATTTATTAATTACTCTTCAAGGTTCTATTTCATTTTAAAATAATAAAAAAAAAGAGTTTCTAGCTACGCCACTACCTTATTGCTTTTAATGATAACTAAATTAAGTCCAAAAAATAAAATATGAATGAAACTAAAATTAAAAAAATTTCAGTTCAACTGGTGGAAGTAGTACAGCATATTTAACGGAACCGTATTCATACAGAGAATATTTTGATGCACAAGGATATGTGCCTTCAAGAAATACAGCCATTTATACTGATACTGAAACACCCACAACTACTGTTGGATATGAAGGAAGATATACGACCGCACACCCAAAAGCAACGTCTATGTATGCTAAAGCAATTACAGCCGCCACTGGTTTAACCGTTGATCTTCCCAGCCCCGATTCGGGAATTGGTGCAGAATCGATTACACCTCGAGATCAAAATAATATTCAACAGGTGATTTTGCATCCTTTAGTTAAACATATTTGATTTTTCTTCCATTCAAAAAAATTCATTCCGTCAACATTCATAAAATCATTTGATTATTAACTGCATACATGAAATTAATAACTTTTCACTTTCGCCTCTCACTTTTTTCTTTTCTTGTTTATATTTATGCACTCTTGTGTATAATATCATCTCGTTGCTAACATTAAATGAATTTAATTTAATGATAAAATGAAACCTTGTATCTCTGTTTTTCTTACTGTGGTATTTTTTCTCATTTCTTTCTTTATCTAAAAAAAATATTTACTTGTTTGGTCTTCTTTAGCAGTTTTCTACTAATCCTGCATTTCATGCATTTTATTAATTTAATAAGTATATAAATTAATTTTTATTTTTATATATTTGCTTCATCGCCAATTGAGATATTTATCGATAAAAAATTGACGTTTTACGTTTAATAAGTAAATTCAATATGAATAATAAATTGTTGATGCGACTCTAAGCATTTTATATTAAATTTTGATTTTTTTTTAAAAAAATCATAAGCAACAATGAAAAAAATTAAATATGAAAATAAGTAAAAAAGAATTTATTTTACCGATATTGAAGTGATCATACTTAAACTTTACTCTGTTTTAATTGATATTTTTTACAGTCATTTGATTACACTGAGCTTTGTCAGCCTATGGATAATGGAGCGATTCCTGTATCAGTGACAGGGATCCAAAGGACAGCCATCAATGTACATGGTGGCCAAAACAGTCCAACAACATCAGTAAGCAGTAACCCAGCGTCAACTCGATCATCAAGACCATGGCACGATTTTGGAAGACAAAACGATGCCGATAAAATTCAAATACCAAAAATGTAAGTATGACTCTGTAAATGCTTTAATTTAACACTAATTAAACTTGTTTGAAATTATTTGTTAAATCAGTGGTGTCCAAATTTTTTTGACCATTGTGCCAAAAGTACCTAAAAAGTAGGTTTTATGACCTTTTTTGGCCGTTTTGAAATTCTGTTGTGGAACACCTGACAAATTTTTGTGAAACACTCAAGTTTTGCGGAGCTTAGTTTGGACATCATTGTGTCAAATCATAAGAAATTTTTAAGTTCGAATCTAAAACTAAAAACGTGTGCGGCCTGAAATATTTTTAACAACTTTTTACATTGGGTTACTATTTACAACTTTACCAACTTTGCTAAAGCCCGCTAAGGAGTTGTGTCAAATTGAATTATTTATTTTCCAACAGGAAATTAGCACTCATCAATATTCTTTGTATACGTATATACTATTTTTCATTTAACATTTGCTTTCCTCAAGTCCAATTAGTTTAATGGCTTCAAGCACTTGTAAAAAAATTTCACTTTTTATGTGCATTTTTATCCAGGGTTGTAACTTTATTTTTAACATAAATGCAATAAGTTTTCAAAAGTTCCGTTTTACATTTTTTTCTCTAGATTTTCAAATGTAGGATTTAAATATCATCTAGAATCACCAATAAGTTCATCGCAGCGCAGAGAAGACGATAGAATAACATATATTAATAAAGGACAGTTTTATGGCATTACGCTGGAATACATACCTGATTCTGATAAACCTTTGAAAAATCAAACAGTCAAGGTAGTTTCTTTTATTATTTCTGCTTTATAATATTATTTGAGTCTATGATGAAACGAAGATTTATAAACTTGTACGAAATTTATAATTTACTTCCAACTCATTGAATCCATCACAACAAAAAAAAAATGGATGCATTCTCAAACATTATTTTTATATATTTGGGTTAGAAATGTTGGGATAAAACTTTGCTAATTATAAAAAATTCTCATACAATGAAATTTGATTTAAAATTTAATATTAAAAAAATATTACAATAGTAATTTCTTTCATCAAACCATCCTATTTTCTATGTGTTGTTGTGATTGTTACGTATTGTTAAACTCATCACCTTAAAAAATCGTTGTCATTAACATACGGCTATAAAAAAAAGTTAAACAATAAAAGAAGTTCAAGTTAAACTCTTTTTTTAAAAAAGGGATTTTTTGCTCAATATACTATTTGAGAAAGGGGTTTTCCTACATCAGAATATTTTTTTATGAATGCTTAGAAGGGAAATGTTCTTACATTAATTACAAATGACGACTGACTCTAAATTCTCTAACTTAAGACTTTTATATCCTCACATAAAAATTAAAGTATTGTCTTGTTCTTTTCAATTTTAGATTTAAAATTTGATTTTTCAGAAATTTTTTACTGTTGTGTTTCTCGAATTAAGTAAGATTCTAAAACTATATATTCAAAAGTTTTTACAACAAATACCTTATTTGTTCTAATCAGATATCGAAGAATTTTATGATGCATTTGCATATAACGAATTTTCTATGCAGATGGTTTAAAACAAACAAAAAAGAAATTGTCAGAACAGAAGGGTTATACTTTAAGTTTTTTTTTAAAAAAAAAAATAAATTGATTGCATCTTAAATTTGAAAAAAATATCATGCATAAATAATGTTCACTGACTTTTTACTTTCAAGTGATGAAGATTTATTAAGCATGAGATGAAACATTTTAAATTTTAACTTTTTTATAGATATATTGCACGATAAGCATCATCATGATTTAAAAAAAAGGAAGAGGAGAATATAATTATTCATTTGCTTTAAATTCTACCTTAGTTTTATTTTATTTTTTTTTTTAAACTATAACTTTAATTTTTTGTGATGCTGCTTTAATCTCCCCTTAGATTCTTTTCTTCAAATCTCGTCTATATTCATTGTTATGATAAATTGAAATCAAAACTTTTTTACTCTTCGTGAATTAATTACAGCTTTGAACAATATACTTGCTGAAATTTGTATTTACTCAAAGGTAGATTGAGCATACTGGTATACTCTTTAAATCATTTGATACTTGATGAACATTTTTCTTTGAAAAAAAAAAAAAACAATGCGAATACACAATTGAAAAAAATGTGTTGAAAATTGAACGATAGAGAAAAAGCGTCAAATTAAAAGGAAGTAATCAAAAAAGTTTGCGTTTGTTTTGGTTAAAAAGTGTTAATTTATTACCTATTTGATAATTTTTTAAATCTGTAATACTCACCTTGAAGTATAATTTTAATGTCTCTAAATGCATCATGATCCGTTTTTTCTTTACAAAATACGATTTATTTAGTGAATATTAAAAGAAAATTAATTTTTAAAATACCTAAATTCCTTTTTATAAAAGAAATTTAAATAGAAATTTAATTTTTGTCTTTTTATTCAAAAAGCAGCATTCTGCTGTTTTAAATAATTGGGAAAGAAAACACATGAAAATAATATAGTGTATGAGAAATAAGATCTTGTAATTTAATGATCTAGTTATTTCAAAATTCATAAACTTTGTTATGTGAGTTGACATTATAAGAATTTGAAATTAATAAAATGTCATTTTATGCAGAGTGTTATAATGCTGATGTTTCGAGAAGAAAAAAGTCCCGAGGATGAAATTAAAGCTTGGCAGTTCTGGCATGCAAGGCAGCATTCTGTTAAGCAGAGGATTTTAGATGCAGGTAAGTTTATTATATAAATTAATATGAACTTTAAAAAATAATTTTTAAATAAAAAATTATTAATTTGCTTAACACTGTGTATATTCAAACCGATTTAAAATTGATTAAAGTTATTTTTTTAGTAATTTTATTTTTTTATACAATAAACAATACACACATGCATTGTTATCCATTTATTCATTGACGACTTATTACTAATATCGATTAATTTGCTAATTAAACAATTTTTACAACTAGGAATGTAATTTATGATGATAATGATAATAATTGCTGATAATAAATAAGCGACATTTTTCATAATGAATCTTTATGACCATAAGTTTTTCTTCGCTATACAGCATGTATAAAAATAAGAAGTTTCCATTTTTGCTCAACATCTATGAAAGTAGTCATAAACAGAATGAAGAGAATGAAAGAGTTACAGCAACAATTTTAATTATCGGCCAGTTGTGATTCTGTTATTTTTTTTCTTCCATTGACCATATTTTGTTTTCATCATACAATAAATAAATATCAATGAAAATGCAGTGAAAATGTGATATTGAGTGAAGAGAAATGTAGGAATTCTTTTTTTAAATGCAAAACTTAATAGTTATTTTTATTTTTATAAATCGTCATATGAAATGTTTTCATCATTTCTATCCATTTACAGTTCTCTCTTATTACATTCTTTGTAGAAAATATGCCATGGGCAAAATAATGATTACTCTTATGAAATAAAAAAGTTTACTTATAGTTTCTTTAATATACCTGTGTATACACAAATATTTTTTGGTGAGAATTTATTAACTTTTACAAATTTTTCAGATACGAAAAATTCTGTAGGATTAGTTGGTTTGATTGAGGAGATTTCTCACAATGCAATTGCAGTTTATTGGAATCCATTGGAAAGTTCTGCCAAGGTAATTTGTTTTTATTAAATAAATTATCAACATCAAAAATTAATATGAAAAAAAAAAAAAATAAATCAAATTTTTATTAGATAAATATTGCTATTCAATGTTTGAGTACGGACTTCAGTAGTCAAAAAGGAGTAAAGGTATTTTAATTGTTTTTTAAATATCTCATTGAAGTAAAATGCTAATAAAGTTTTAATTTCTTTTCTCGTTTAGGGGCTTCCATTGCATATTCAAATCGATACATTTGAGGATCCAAGAGATACTAGTGTGTGTCATCGAGGATATTGTCAAATTAAGGTGTTTTGTGATAAGGTAAATAATATATTATTAATTCATATTTGGTTAAAACAAATTATAATTTTCTTATTTATTCACTATTACCCACTATTACATATTGATTTCAAATACTTATATACTTAGTGTATTGCAATATATAATTATTCATTATGATAATGTACTTAAAGACGGTAGCAAGAATTTTTTTTCAATCATAGGACATTCACTTGTTGCTGTTTCATATACAGGTGTAATTGACATTAAATACTTGCAGTATCCGGTGTTAATATGAAAGTAAAATTGATAATAAATTGATCAGTAATGTAGTGCAACGGATATTAACTTCTTATATATTTTTAATACATTTTACATTGAATCTAAATTATAAGAATAAATATATGCCTACGAATAAATGCTGATTTTTTTAAACACACTATAAATTATTAATTATTTTAAAATTTGATTTGTCGAAATTTAAATTTTTGTCCATTTAATGCAAAGAATGTTTTTTTGTAATATTTTACTGATCGCTGTAATCACTTTAAGAACTACAACAATGTGGAAAACATATCTTTGATCATTAGTATCATAACCATAATAATAATTTATATGACTGTTTATTAAAGTTAAATCAAAAACCCATCAACTCGATTTACGATAAGAATATGTATAAAAAAAATAAAATATAAATATAAAAAACAGTTTTATACATAAAATGCAATTTTTTTTAAAAAATCCTCTTTTTACATTTGTCTATTTACCACTATTTTCTACTTTTATTTAGGTATGTGATTTTAATGTTTCCATGATGCAAGAAAACAAGATATTTTATTCTAAAAAAAATTTCTATAACTAATTTTAAAGTAAGGAGATGCAAATTCCGAAACAAATAAAAAATAACAAATTAGAAACTTTTCTATTACTTACTTTTAAAAGAATTAACACCCATTTTTTATAGATTTATACTTCAATAGAATATGTCTTTTTATACATATTTCGTAACAAAAATTGAACGACATTGAAAGAAGTCACAATATAAATTTTTTACACTTTGAATATATGCAATGACAAGTGATGTTTTTTTTTTATTTTGTTATCTGACAAATGCTAGGTTAATAAAATCCATCATGACACTATCTTTTAACGTATATATATACTTTATATATATATCTTAATAAAATCAAACGTAAGCAAAATATTCAGCATACAACTGTATTATGCAGTTATTTTAAATTGAAGCATTACATTGGCATATTGAATGTGCAAGGGATTGTTCATAAATGACGACCAAAATTGACGGTCATTTTTAAAAAAAGAACAATAAAATTTTTAGAAATTCTATTGTTCTCGACCTCAACCCCCATCCCTCCCCTTTTAAACGTCTTTTTATAAACGACACCCAAGCAAACATATTTTAACCCATTCCTTCAATAAGCTGCAATTTATAGAAAAAAATACATAATTTTATAGAAATTAACACTTTAAATTATTTTAAAATATGTATCTATTATATTTTTAAATTTTTATTTATTTTGAAATTCATAATAAATTTAATTTTGGTATTTATTCAAAAAGGGTGCTGAAAGAAAAACTCGAGATGAAGAAAGAAGGGCTGCAAAAAGAAAAATGACTGCAACAGGACGTAAAAAGCTCGATGAACTGTATCATCCAGTAGCCGATAGATCAGAATTTTATTCGATGAGTGATATTACAAAACCTCCAGTTTTATTTTCACCTGCCGAAGATATTGAAAAAGTATGATAAAATTGAAAGTTAGAATTTTCGGTTAGTTATTAAAATTTTTATAACCTTTTGTAAATAAAATAATTGCAGTTATCATCAATGGAACTACAGGGATTTTATGGTCATGATGCAGATTCACTAACAGGTCCAGATGGAATTAAACCATCACCTTTTCTACTTCACTCTGCAAATAAACCTACAACGCCAACACTTAAATTTCACAATCATTTTCCACCAGATGTGGCTACGTGAGTAAAAATCGAAATATTTTAAATTTAGATATATTTTTAACAACTTTCATTAATAAAATACCTATCTCTGAAATTTTATCACATTTCAATGTCATATGAATTGTACATATATGTTGTCAATTTTAATCAGACAGATTTAATTCAAAAGAAAAAAAAAAAAACATTTGTGATAGCAGAAGTGAAAGTAGTTGTCATACTACAGTTTATTTTATTTATTTTAAGATGTGAACTTAAATAAAAATAATAATACTAATGAGTTTCCTTTCTCTCTATGTATTTAATATATGAAAAAATTAATACGCATAGTGACAAAAAGGAACATATTATGTTGGATGGTACTGTATTAAGTGAATATGGAGTACCAATAAAGAGACAGCGTATTACGCCACCACTAAGCGAACGAGTGATGCTATATGTAAGACAAGATAATGAAGATGTTTATACTCCATTACACGTTATTCCACCTACAACAAATGGTCTAATTGGCGCAGTAAGTTAATTTTTTTTTTCATTTTTTAAAATATGCCAGATTGATTGCCAATTAAATCAAAATTAAGCGCTATATTTTGGAACAAAAGTCACAAGATATATTTTTATCCTAAATTACAACAATTTTTAACCAAACACAATAAAACTCACTTATAAAGTTGAAAAAGAACTTTGATAATTTTTTTCCCAAGTTTTGTTTAATAATATTATTCTAAATCCTTAGCTGCATAAACGAGTTTATAACAATTCAACTAAAAACTCGTTTTTAATATTGTGGCATATAATTTTAAAATTGTTTTAAAAAAATTGGAGCTTTTTACAATATGAAAACACAAATTAATACATACACATCTATTGAGCCTATAACATATCTTATGAATAATTTTGAACATCCTTTTTTATTCTTATATTTTTATTCTTATATACTAAATGAGCACACATATTTTACAATGGTGATTATATTTTTTTAACTTTGGGTACAAGTTTAACAAATTTTGGTTGGGGAAAGATTTGCTGACAAAGGAATGATATGTTAATTTAATTGCATGTGCGCTTTAATCATTGGATAAACATTTAACGTTGAAACAAAAAAGTTATTAAATAATTGAATATTTTTTTCATGATGGATCGATTGATATTTTAGGAGAAAATTATGTTATGAAAAATTTCATTACATAAGTCCAATAATCATTTTAAAATGTTTAAATAAAACATAATTCCAAATAAAACAATGCATAGAGAAAACATAAAATTTTTCGTATCTTGTTTTGTTAATGAAAACAATAATAAAAAAAAAACTTAAATGCAATATTTTTATTTCAAAATGTCGACTTTCAAACATAAATCCAGTTTTTTCCTCGAATTCATATTTTTCCAATTATATTATAAATATTTTTTTTTTTTAAATTCCTTTGCATAGTTTTTTGTATAATAATGTTTTTTAATAATGACCAAAGGGCATTATATACTGATTCTAGAATATGTCAAATTTTTATGTACACATCATAAATTGATTGCTTGTTGACAATCGAATAACGAAAATTAATACTTAAATTTTTTAAAATATACTTAATGCTCGATTTTTTTTATCAGCAATTTGGTTAAACTTAAAATATTTAATTTAAAAATAATTATAGCGAATTCGCAATACTTTTATATGTAGTTTATTTGTGTTTGGCTACTAGATTTAGATGTTGTTCATAAAAGTATTTAATGAATGTTTGAACACTTAATTTATTTAAAGACAAAATTTTGTTTCAAAATTTCGTTTCAAGATTAAATCATATTTGAAATTTTAACAAAATATGAAAATTCACTCATTGAGACTTAAAATAATTCCAGATTGAAAATAAATACAAAATTTCGCCATCAAGCATTAATAATATTTATCGAAAAAATAAGAAAGGGTAAGTTACTTCGTATTCTTTTTAGTTTCTTTTTCCAAGTAATTTTCTATGTGTCTCATTAGTTGCAAATTTGCTTTAAATAAGTTAAATAAAACCAATCAAGTTTCAATTTAAATGAAATATAAGCAAAATGTCAATGTGTACTAACATTTTATCTAATTTAATTCTAAGAACACATGAGCCAAATTTAATTAAAAAGTTCATTTTTTTCTAACAATGCTTCAGATATAAATAAAAATTAAAAAAATGCTTTTTTTATATATTATAAATAAATAGTTATTAAGCTTAAAGGCTCAAAGACACAACACAAAAACTTTACAAGGAAACAAGAACTTTTCTAATGCAATTAAAAAAAAATCAGTACATTATTAAATCATATTTATTAAATAATATTCTAATTATTTATTTTGAACAGAATTACAGCGAAAATTGACGACGATATGATATCATATTATTGCAACGAGGATTTGTTTCTTCTAGAAGTAAGACAGATTGAGGAAGATCTATTTGACATTACATTTACAGAGCTTCCAAATCATTAGATGTTATGAACCGACCGACTCTCGTGCATCTTGAGATTATTAATTATTAGAAATTTTGCATTGTTTTATATTTGTTATGAATAATGAAAATTTAAACTCTTCTTGAAATTCTTGATTATTCAAAAAGATTATGAAATATTTATTTGTTTTTTTTTTTTTTTTTTTTAAAAAAATATTTTACTAAAAAATTTCTTTAAAGCTATTTTTTTTTTTTAATTTCGCTTTTATGATTAAAAAATACTCCTAATAATCAAGATGAAATTACTTTTATAAACTATAATTTTTAAGAAATGAAGGATGATTTAAAGAAAAGAATTTAAATTTTCTCCAACATGCCAATTTTTGTAGAAAAAAATCTAAAACATATATTACAGAAAATTTTATGTTTTAGAAATATTATGCCATAAAATGGAAAAAATATACAAAAAACGTTAAAAAGTTGATATTAATAATTTAAAAAAATATATGAAATAAGATATTGATCATGTTTAAGTTTTCTTTTGATAATTTGTTATGTGTCATTTAAAAAAAAAAAAAAAATGAAAAGCCATGTTTGTCCAAATTCCTTGATGGTTAATGAAAGTCAGTTCTAAAAAATTAAAAAATTCATACGTTCAAAAGAAAGAAAAAAAAAATTGCCATGAAAAAAAAAATCTTGTAAAAATTAAAAATTTCTCAGACAGTATTTAGCCTTTTAAACTTTGGTGCCATCTTTTTAATTTTGTCGATGGACAACAGAATGAAGATAATTACAATAGAATATTTAAAATTATTCTAGGATGTAATGATAGATTAAACACGGATATTTGCATTTATCTTCCATTAAATTTTTCTGTGTTAGTATGTAATCAATTAATTGCCATATCTTAAGATACACGAAATTATACTAAAGTAAATAAGATTTAGATTAAATAATAATAAACATCTTTTGTCCTTTTTATTCATTCGATATTATTAATGTTAAAAAAATTATCGTTATAAGTTTTACTTTATATGAATATCTATTTTAACGATAAAAATTAATCGTTTGATATTTATTATATGTGACATCACAAAATTGACAATATTAAGAGATCTCAAAAAGAAATTCTCAATTAAAAAAAATGTTTAAACATAGAAACAAAATACCTTATATTATTTTTGATAACTTTTGATACTCATCAAAATTCTTTTTTCTTTTCAAGTTAAGAAGTAAATTTTTCTTTCTTACTTCAATAATACGTACTAATAAGTAAAAGTTAAATGATGTCTGAAATAAATATATATTTGCAAATTCTTGCCAATCCATGACATTATTGAAATTTTATCATGTTTCGATTATATTATAAATAATGAGATACAACTGCCATAATTAATAAAATAACTTTATTTTTTATATAAATTTAAAGCTGTTAGAAATAAAAGTATTGATGACGTTGATTCTGTTTAGTACCTGAAGTACGATAAATTCAAGGTTTTAAAAATATGAATTTTGAAAATCCTTCCTATGAATTACAATTGCTCAATTTCTATTATTTTAATATCAAATAAATTTTGTTTCAAAGCCATTCTTGCCTAAATTTGTCATTAACTCTATTACAATAACGTTAATTTCAATTGCATCGCTATTGAATAATCTTTTAAAAGAAAATTGACAAATAAAAGATTAGATTTTGAAAAAAAATCTTGTGATAAACCCAATTGAATCGGTCGCAGTGATGGCACTGACATGAACAACGTTTTTCTTGCCAATTAACATATAAACAATTTTAGTACGAAAAAAATGTTTGCAATATTAATTTAATAGATATTTTATATTCATGATAATTAGATTTTAATGAGATTAGCTTAAAATAATTAAAAATTTATGTTAAAGTTTGCGAGCTATTTGCTTAACGTTTTTGGTGATGGATGTGTAGCGTAAGACTTTCTATTTTTGACATAAGGATTTTTTGTGAGTCTTTAAAAGATCAAAAACAATTCAAAGAATAAACTGTTCATAAAATCTTGTGTCCATATTTTTTTCCACAAAACTATACTACTCTCTTGAATTGAAATAAAATAACATTTCCATACTAAATATTGATGCTAGTATTTAAATAAATAAAAAATTTTTATATAAAAAAAATTAAAAATGTTTCATTTTATTTTTTATAAATTTTTTCTATCCTTATATTTTCAGTTCATAAAAAAGAAATATAATAAATCGATTAAAAACAAAAAAAGTAGGGATCATAATATTTTTATTTATTAATTTCCACAAAAATCACAGTCTACATTTTATCTTGTATTTTTTACATATTAATATTTTATAAAAAGTTAAAATTACTTTTTACATTGTGAACGAATAGAAACATCACAAAATGCATATTTTTTAATTTATAAGAACAATTCTTTAAATTGTTTCAAAGAATAAAAGAATCAGTCAACTACAATTAACTAGCTGTTTCAAAAATAAATCGGTTAGCACCCAAAAATCTATTATAGAATTTGTTTTAAACTTTTTCGGATTATTAAATTAAATTTCAGGAATAGAAAATCAAGATTAACATTAATGTAAGTTTATGTAAGTATAACCTTGATATATGAAGGAGATTCATTAGTTAGCTTTGATTTTAGCGGCTAATATTTAGAGCATCATTTTGTGAATTAGGTAGTTTTTAGCCTTTTCAAATTTTACAGAATAATAATTTTTAAGTTGTTTATTACATTTTTTAGCTTTTCTATGAAATTTTCATGAGTGAAATAAAAATAATATTAGTTCTAATGAATTCAACTTCAAATTGCAATAATATTTGTTATCGAAGAAATTTTTAGCATAATTTATCAAAATGAAAACTTCAATCATTGAATAAAGTTAAACTATAAGTTAAACAAACATTTGGAATAAATACAACATAGAACATTTAAAAAAATAAGGTGATTGTTGAAATTACAAAAAATGTAAAAAAAATTAATATGTATTTTTTTTCTTTTTTTTTTTAAATTAAAGTAAAGATTATATCATTTTTCCATTATTTTTAAAAAATTTAGAATTTTTCTTAAATATGCACATTTACTATTGATGTTGCAGGATTTTTACAATAATATAAATTGGAAATCACGGATTCTCATATCAATTTTTTCTTTTGCTGTTGTTGTTAAACACACAAATCATATCGAAAATAAAAAAATTTTCAACCATTTTTTAAATGATGAAACAAAGTTAATTTTTAAACGTTTTCAAATGACGAAAGGAGAAGAGATGCATCTACAGGTTCGCAGCAAGATGGACATGTAAGAGACCTCATAAGCCAATTATCTACACAGTGTACATGATATTGATGCATACACGGAAGATAACGAATACTATCGCCTTAAATTAATTTTTTTAAAGAAAATATTAGTTTAATTTTTGAATAATATTAAAAAAGAAATAAGATCCATTTTAGTCCATTGTAACTTTAAAATTTACTTACCTACTACAAAATCATTCATACAAATATCGCATTCACTCGGCACTTTCTTTGACTGGAAATTTTCATGTGTGTATTGTGATATGGGTAAGTGCTGAACGATTCCAATCCGCTTAGCAATTCGTATTTGCTCATCTTCAGTCAATGATTGATGAACTGCTGTTCCTACTTGGCTGTAAGTTGGTTGCACATTTTCCTAAAAATTCAACAAAAATTATACATTATAATCATAAATATAATCGAAATATTCATTAGAACTGCACTTTAATTAATCAATCAATCAATTTTTCACAAAATCTTTCATATTCTACCACAGTATACTTCAACATATAATTTAACTATGACAGAGTTCTTCCTGAAATAACTTAATTGTTATGTACTTAATTTAAACTTTCTAAAAAGTATTAAAAACTAAGTTTAGATACTCAAACAAAGAAAATGAATAAAATAAAGAAAAAAAAAATTATTGTAAGTAAAATTCACTTTTGTAGAAATTTATGCAAAACTTATTTACCTGAAATTGTAGGTTTGGTTCTTGATCAATAGATTCTCGGGTGCCTTCATTTCTACCATTTAATAATGTCAAATCGTCTGTTGAACTACTTCCCAAGCAATTACCCATATTTTTTAAAAATATTTTACACCACAAAAAAAATAGGAAACAAAAACTTTTATTATTATTTTATTTCATTTGTATTAGTCATGAAGCTTAGTAGTAGTGAAAATATACGTTTGTACAAAAAATTTGAATAAATTTTAATTTATTTAATACTTATTTATTGCAATTTATTGTATTAATACTTTCTATATTTATTATTAATTTATTTGTATTTTTTTTATAATAGCTCAAAAATTAAATACTTAATTAGAAGCATTTATCATAAAAGAGAAGTCTCCGAATTACTGGTTTTTTAATTCAAATTTTCAAAAAATCTACAAAAAATAAATAAAGTTTTCTCAGACGTTGAATTTCAACATGAATTCATTATCAATTTTTTATCTATCAAAATTTAAATCGATTAATGCTATCTAAAAATATGATTTTCACGTAAAAGATATAAAAAAGTTCAGTTCTTTACTTAAATTTATGTAGAACACTAGTTTTAATTATTTTTTTTAAAAAAGTTATGGGATGTTGTTGTTCAAGTAAGTATGTTGACTTTTAAATAAAAATATGGTCTAAAGCTTTTCTCAATTGATATAATAGCTCAAAAAGTACTGATTCAGTCTAACAGGAATCACAGAGAAAATTCTCAAAAAATGATGAGTGAAACATCATCAAAGAGACATTATTATGGAGTTGTACACGAGCTTCAAATTGATAATCAACGAAGCAGATGACTAAAATATTTTGTTTGTAAGATTCTAAAAAAAATCACGGTGCTGTCATATTTTTTTTATTAGGTAAACACAAACAAAATGTAATTGTCACATATATAGTGATAATAAAAAAAATATGACTTTTTTTTTTATTTTTGTGAAATAAGATTTTTGGCAAAAATAAATACACGTTTTTAATACCTCCATACAATATGCTTTTATTATTTAGAAATTTTTTTAAATCTTAAATCATTCTTATAATTCATTAATTTATTATATTTGGGTTAAAAATTATTTTGCGAATATTAAAATTGAATAAACACATCACATGAAACGTGTGAATGTAAAAAGCAATAAGAAAATTCTTGTATTTATGTTTGTTGATAAGAGCACACGATCCATTTTACGATAATGAAAAAATTGTCAGTTTGCATTTGGAGCTTAAAGCTTAAAGTAATGGGTATTTGTTGTTCGAGTAAGATTTTTAAATAAAAAAATAAATAAAATAAAATTTTTAAATCAATATTTTTATTTTTAAATTTATATAAATTCAAAGAACAAAATTTAAAAAATAATTTCCAATATTTTTTTTTTCTGTTAGCAAGAAAAAGTAAAGATATCACTAAATCAAATGCTTCCGAAGATTTAGAGAACAATAGGGTAGTGGAAAGTGTGCTTTATGTTGATGAAGCGGAATTAAGAACGGCTGATACACGAATAAGGAGGATGAGCGAAGATAGAGGTGACTAATCAGCCCATCAAGCTAAATAAATAGTTATAAGATTAGATGAAATTATTATATATAATTTGTTTTTTTAAAAACAAAAATTACCGTCAATCTTAAAAAATGATCATCTCTTTATCAAAGTCTCTTAATTTTTCTCAATGTCACTTGATATTTTAAAAAATATAAATAAAAATAAAAAAGATTCTTTCTTCTGAAATATTTTATTAAATTAAGAATAATAATAAAAAAATGTTCTGTATTTTTTTAAAAATGTTTTTTAATTAAAAAAGTTGTTCATTTTTTCTATATTTATTTAAAATTTATCATTACACACCTAATTTTTATTTAATAGTTCCTTATACTAATGACTAGTGCAATTAATTGATTTTTAATTTAAAAAAAAAAAAAAAAAAAATCATTCATTTTATATTCCGATACGATTTGATGACTCAGTAAAGTGTTTTTTCAGTTGTTCATACAAAGGATCGCTCTTTGGTATTCCACAGTAATCAAGGAATCGGAAAGTTTCTTGAATACAAGCTTTATATCCTAATAAGTGAGCATTTTCTATCAATTGCTGATTTAGTTCGTTATCATTATGTTCACAATCACTTATTTCAGAGCTATCAGAAGTTTCTGTATTTAAATTTCTTCGAATATCTTCCAACGCTCTCAATGCTTCATCTACAAACTCAGTGTTGCTTACTTCTTTAGATTTTGAGTTATTGAATTCTGCCTCATCAGGTGTGAAACGCATTGTTTTGATTGTATCTGATTCACTTTTTAAGGTTGAAATGTCAGTTTCTGCCTTCCTTTTGTTGGATGATTTTTTTTTGCTGAGTTCTTCAGTACTCATTTTTATTATTATTATCTTTTAAATTATTTATTTTTATCAAAAATAAATGGCTATGAGCTACTATGAGCTATTGCTTATATTGAATAATAGTTTTAAATATTTTTATATTAATCTTTTCACGAAGGAGTTTATGCTACGAGTGATTAATTCCTTTTATACAATTTAACATGCTTCACATTTACCATAAATGTAGTAGTAACTGAAGCAAACAGCTGCACTTTGTGTATTTCTTCAGCATGTTTCAATTTTACTTTCGTTTCATTTAGTTGAATAAATATTCGTGAAACAAACACACATCATCAAAAATACTTGAAACATTAAAAAAATGTATCCCATAGTATTGTAAATAAGAACAGATGTTGTACATATACATCGTTAAATTATTTGCTAGTCAGAGGCATAGGCAGAAATTTTCAGTTAGGACCCGAATGATATTTTAAAATCTTTACCATGTAGTATAATGTACTTTCTTTTTTACTGATTATGATCCTGTTATTTATAATAATGCAAACTTTTGTATCCAGAAATAAGTATGATTCTAATTTAATGAAGATAATATGAAAATGTGTCTTTTCAATTTCTCTCTATTTACAGATAATTTACGAAATGAGATGTGTAAGAATAACTTAATTGCTTTTTCACGTTTAATATTTGTTTTTTTTTTTTTATTTCTTCATTGATATCTTTAATTGAGAGAAAATGCGAATATTGCCGAAGTTAATTGAGAAGAGAAGAAATTTATACACGAACAGCTGATAACAACGCATAGAGAAGAGTTTCAGTAGGCAAACATCAATCATCTTGTGCTGATATTATTTTCTCATTTGCAATGTTATACCTGAAGAGAGGAAAATTCATTGAATTTTTTTTTTTTTTAAATCTCACTTAGTCTCTTGCAAAAAAAGTACTTTTGTACAAGCACTTAATAGAGAGTTTTATTACCTCAAATAATTAGTCTACTGTTGTCTATCGATCACAGCAGATCGTTAAGTAATATTTAATTGAAGGTTACTTTTAAGGTGTAAATGAAAAAGTAAAAATTACAATTTTAATCAAAAAAAAAAAAAATAATCTTTAAAATAAAAGTATTAAATTCAAGTGGTTATTTTTGCGTTATCAAAAAGTGATACGGGAATTCAATAAAGCTGATTATATCGTGATTTCAAAATGATAACATTAATTCACAATTGTAGTTTAATCTCATAAGTACCTGTAAAATTTTATACATTCAATGTCAAGTAATACTGTCACGTAAATTGTAAAATAATTTCCGTCTCTACAGTTTAGTTTTAAAAATATAGCTACCAAAACCAAATCAATTTTTCTTTAAATGACCTAAACAATTCATGATTTTAATAAATCTATATGGAAAATTCAACAAAAATCGCTTAAATTTTAAAAATTGCCTAAAATTCGTGTCACAACTTTTTTTTTTAAAAAAAAAAAGGTTCAAATGAGTTTAACTCGATATATTTAAGTAATGAAAAATTCATATGAATGCCACATCAACAAAATTAATATATTGCAAATTCATGGATGTATAAAATTACATATATTGAAGAAAGTGCTTCTTTCAACAAAAAATAATATCGCAAAAAAACTTACCAAAAAATATAATAGCTTATACCTACGTAATAAATTTAAAAAAAAAAATCAAAAAGCTTTTCTTCCTTCCTTCTTTCTTCTTTAAGATATTATTTATTTTATTTAAAATTAAATCTCGTGATTTTAATTTTCACCTTCACTGATATTCTTCTTTTTTTAGTCTACGCACGAGACATGACGTAGCATGTCAATGACTTTATATTCTTTTTTTTTTACTTTTCATTTTGAGTAAAACTATTGCTTTAATATTAGCAACTTTTTTTTCTTTAAAAAAGGACTTAGTAACTAAATATTTTATTTATTAAAATTTCAGATTTATTAATTCATAAAAAATGTACAAAATTGTAAATATTGTGGGATGGTTTTTATTTTTTTCGTACATTTATGCGGCCCCATCAGAAAAAATAAATTCTGATAGTTTTAAATTGACTATTTTGCATAACAATGATATGCATGCACGATTTGAGCAAACAAACGGTCTTAGTAATAGATGTAAGGAAGAAGATCAAGCAAGCAATAACTGTTATGGAGGATTTGCTCGGGTTGCACACCTAGTTAGGAAATATCGTGAAAAGGCAGAAAATGGAGAAATTTCACCCGTTTTATATCTTAATGCTGGTGATACGTAAGCGAAATAATCAATCAATGAAATATTATATACTAATTCATTTTCCAAAGGTATACTGGAACTCCTTGGTTTTCAATTTTTAAGGATAATATAACTGCTGCTTTTCTGGACCTCTTACAACCGGATGCAATTGTAAATATTTAAAAATATACACATTAAATTTAACTATTTAAAAAATAAAAATATTTATAATACATTTTAAAAGTCACTAGGGAATCATGAATTCGATGAAGGAACTGATAATCTAGCGAAATTTTTAAACGAGATAAACTTCCCAGTGTTAGCTGCAAATTTGATATTGGAAAAAGAACCACAATTAAAAAATGAACACCTTAAACCTTCAAAAATTTTTTCAATTAATGGTACAAAAGTTGGAATAATTGGTTATTTGACACCAGAAACCAAAGAAGTTGCTAGTCCAAATAATGTCGAGTTTATCGATGAAATTGAGGCTATAAAGTAAAATTTTTAAATTTTTAAAATTTACTCATTTTTTTAACAAAACGTTTTTTAATTTATTATAGTAATGAAGCTACGATACTTACAAATGATGGAGTAAAAATAATCATTGCTTTAGGCCATAGTGGTATCGAGCGCGATAAACAAATTGCGTATTCATGTCCAGAAGTTGATTTGGTCATAGGGGGTCATTGTAAATTAATTTTTCGTAAAAAATTATTTTATTTTATTTCATACAGGTTTATTAAACTTTTACAGCACATACATTTTTGTTTACTGGCACACCTCCTGATATTGAAAAACCTTATGATGTTTATCCTGTAAATATCACTCAACCTAAAGGAAAGAAAGTTCCAGTCGTCCAGAGTTATGCTTACACAAAATATTTAGGAAAGTTGCATTTAGAATTCGATATAAATGGAGATTTAATAGAAATAGATGGAGAACCAATTTTATTAGATGGAACTATAAGTCGTGAAAAAGATGTTCTTGATTTATTAGAAAAATATCGGCCTGCAGTTTTAGAATTACAAAATGAAATTGTTGGAAAAACTAAAGTTCATTTAGATGGATCATGTCGACGTCGAGAATGCAACTTAGGAAATCTCATAGCAGATTCTATGGTTCATTGGAACGCACTGAAATATGATGCTGAAGGTTGGACAGATGCAGCAATTGGCATAATTCAAGGTAGTAAAAATTAATTACAAAATATTTTATGTTATATTTTTTAAGTTTTTTTTATGATAAAAAATAGGTGGTGGTATCCGAGCATCGATTGAAAAAAACAGTAATGGCATAACAATGGAAGATTTATCAACCGTTCTACCTTTTGAAAGCAAAGTTGTTGTTATAGAAATTTCGGGAGAAAACTTGTTATTAGCACTTGAGCACTCTGTACATCGTTACACTGATGGTGAAGAGCGTGGTGAATTTTTACAATTTTCTGGGTTGCATGTTGAGTACGATATGAATTTACCACCTGGAAATCGAGTTGTAAATGCAAAAGTAGTTTGTGCTTACTGTGATGTCCCAAGATTAGAAGATATTGAAATTTATAAAAAATATCGAATTGTTTTACAAGATTTTCTTGCTAATGGTGGAGATGGATTTACCATGTTTAAAGATTCTCAAATTCATGAGTCAGAAACTTTAGACATTGACGTTTTAAAAGATTATGTAAAAAGAAAGTCGCCCATATATCCATCCATTGAATGGAGAATTTTGATGAAAGATTATGTCGATCCTTCAAATGAAATAATAGGATATACAAGAGTTTATTTGGATAGTAATTGTTACAGAGCAGAATGTAATTTAGGAAACTTTATAGCTGATGCACTGGTTGATTGGTATTCAATGAATCATAATGCAACTGACGGTTGGACTGATGCATCTGTTGCGTTAGTTCCAGCGAATAATATTAAACATTCGGTTGATAACAATATAAATGAAGGAATGATTACAAGAAAAGATGTATTAGATATATTGCCACAAAACAATAAGATTACACTTTCAAAAGTGTCTGGCAATTTGTTGTTAGAAATTCTGGAATACAATATACATAGATATGTATCGGGTATACAGCCACCAGAATTTTTGCAAATATCCGGAATGCAAATAGAATATGATTTGAGTAAGAGTATAGGTAGTCGAGTAACATCAGTAAATGTATTATGTTCGACATGTTCGATACCACAATTAGAAAGTTTACAAATGGACAACTTCTACAACTTATTATTGCCTAGTAACATCGCAACAGGAAGTTTAGGATTCACTATGCTTAAAGATACGATAATCGATATATTCGACACTACTGAAGTGGACGCACTAGTATATTATATTAAGAAAAAGAGTCCAATTTATCCATCTGTCGAGTGGAGAATTACATTAAATAACTTAGATCCTACCCAAAATATTGTTGGCGACACACGAGTTCTTTTAAGTAATGATTGCATTTCACAAGAATGTAATTTCGGTAATTTTATAACTGACTCAATGGTAGACTGGTATGCAATGAATTATGATGGAAATGGATGGACTGATGCATCTATTGCAATTCTTCTAGGAAGTAAAATTCAGCATTCGATCTTAATCGGTAACATAATGAGAAGTGATGTTGAAAAAGTATTCAATCCTCCATATAACTTAAATGTCATAACACTAAAGGGAAATGAGTTAATTGACCTCTTAGAATACTCTATTTCAAACTTTGGCGATTCAAAATATAATGACTTTCTTCAAGTTTCTGGAATTCAAGTGGTTTTTAACATAAATGAACCTTCGGGAAGTAGAATAACTGATCTAAAAGTACTTTGCAGCATGTGCGATATTCCTGAACTTAAGGAAGTTAATAAAACTGCAGAATACAAAATTCTATTCCAATCTAACTTGATTGATGATAAATACCATGATACCATTTCAAATGGCAAAATTCAGAATTTAAATGAAACGGATATTAACATTTTCCTTCAATATTTAAAGAAAAAGTCTCCAATATATCCAGCTGTAGAGTGGCGAATAACGATTAAATCAGAAGATGACGAAAATACAAGTTCATCACCTATCGATTCAACTACATTATCTGCTGCAAACGTAAATGTTTCTTATATTTTGATTACATTATCAGCATTAGTTGTTTTTTTTAACAAGTAAATTTTTTTTTGATAAATTCTTGCTTCTTAAGAAAATTTAAAATAAAATATGTTTTTTTTTTTTTCACTTTAAATTCAGTTACGCTAATTAAAAAAATAATTTTCAGGCGCTTCCCTTATCAACAATTTTATTCATTTTTTCTTATAAATTCATTGTTAATAAAAATTATTTCGAGCAATTCGAAGTTTTGTTCTTTTATTCAATCATTAAATCAAAATTTTCAGATTTTTCTTTAGGTATTTTTTTTAGTTCAGATAATTCTGATAAAATATAATCAAAGTAATGAATTAAAAAACACTCATGAAATATTTATAAAATTTAAAAATAATTGCAGATAATAAATTATGTTCTCAATAAGAAGTTTTAATTCGTCTAATTTTTACAAAAGAAATAGATATTTAATTAATTCAAAAAGTATCCATAATTTTTAGTAAGTCGAATTTTTTATTCAACAAAGAATGATTTAAAATTAAACCCAATTCTTACAATAATATCTCAATCAAATGATATTTAATTTTCTTTGCATTAAATGTGAGCACGAATACTTAATATTGTGTCCAATATTAAAAAGTAGACAAGTGAATAAAACAATCACAATCTTCCTAATAATAAAATCTAACTAGTTATGAAGCGGATCACGCTTCATGGAGATATTCACACCGTTTCCAAATGAGATTAAAATAATATCTGACTTGAGATAAAATAATATCTGCTATTTTTTACTTCCGCTTCGCTCCAGTTGCTGCTCCGCGGCCAGTCTATTCTGTAGATCAGAGCAAGATATATGTTGATCTTTTTGTTAGATCAGACTTTATAACAGATTACAGTCTCGATAGTTTTGCAACTTCCGCTTCGCTCCAGTTGCTGCTCCGCGGTTAGTCTATTCTGTAGATCAGACTTTCATGTATGATTATATTTGATAGATAAAAAATGTATAAAAAAAACTTTTTAAAAAACACGCTTTTTGAAAATGACCAAAAAACTTTGGTAAAATTGTTCTAAAAAGTAGTAAATAAAATAATATCACGTTTTTAAAATAAAATAAAATAGTAATTGTCTTGGCGACCCTTTGATTTTGATGACCTCTTTTGAACGCCCCACGCTTTTACAGTCATTGTGTTCTTGTACTACATACTTCGTGTTCTTGTACTTTTTCACTCGCTTCGCTTCGTTCAGCTCGCTCGCTTCGAGCTTCGCTCGAACACTTTTACATTTTACCTTATGAATCCAAAGTCTGAGGACGTATTGGGAAAATTTTAACACCTTCACTCGCTTCGCTTCGTTCAGGATGTAAAAATTTGTGAGCTTTCCTCAACCTAGTTTGAACTACGTTCAAACTTCATATGATCGAGCTTCGCTCGAACACTTTTCGAGCACTTTGCTTCTTGTACTTTTTCACTCGCTTCGCTTCGTTCAGCTCGCTCGCTTCGAGCTTCGCTCGAACACTTTACTTTACATTTTACCTTATGAATCCAAAGTCTGAGGACGTATTGGGAAAATTTTAACACCTTCACTTGCTTCGCTTCGTTCAGGATGTAAAAATTTGTGAGCTT
Source organism: Chironomus striatipennis (assembly GCA_026123125.1). Lineage (NCBI taxonomy): Eukaryota > Metazoa > Arthropoda > Insecta > Diptera > Chironomidae > Chironomus > Chironomus striatipennis. Next base: position 27,321,001 of record CM047392.1, read on the forward strand.
TCCTCAACCTAGTTTGAACTACGTTCAAACTTCATATGATCGAGCTTCGCTCGAACACTTTTCGAGCACTTTGCTTCTTGTACTTTTTCACTCGCTTCGCTTCGTTCAGCTCGCTCGCTTCGAGCTTCGCTCGAACACTTTTACATTTTACCTTATGAATCCAAAGTCTGAGGACGTATTGGGAAAATTTTCACACCTTCACTCGCTTCGCTTCGTTCAGGATGTAAAAATTTGTGAGCTTCGCTCAACCTAGTTTGAATTACGTTCAAACTTTATGTGTACGAGCTTCGCTCGAACACTTTTCGAGCACTTTGCTTCTTGTACTTTTTCACTCGCTTCGCTTCGTTCAGCTCGCTTGCTTCGAGCTTCGCTCGAACACTTTTACATTTTACCTTATGAATCCAAAATCTGAGGACGTATTATGAAAATTTTCACACCTTCACTCGCTTCGCTTCGTTCAGGATGTAAAAATTTGTGAGCTTCGCTCAACCTAGTTTGAACTACGTTCAAACTTCATGTGTTCGAGCTTCGCTCAAACACTTTTACATTTAACCTTATGAATCCAAAATCTGAGGACGTATTATGAATCACTCCACTTCGCTTCGCTTCGTTCCGTTCGACTTTTATAGATTACAGGGGTGTCGAACTCCACTTCGCTTCGCTTCGTTCCGTTCGACTATAATATATTACAGGAGTGTCGAACTCCACTTCGCTTCGCTTCGTTCCGTTCGACTATTATATATTACAGGAGTGTCGAACTCCACTTCGCTTCGCTTCGTTCCGTTCGACTATTATATATTACAGGAGTGTCGAACTCCACTTCGCTTCGCTTCGTTCCGTTCGACTATTATAAATTACATGAATGTCGAACTACAATTCTCTTCGCTTCGTTCCTATCGAATATTATAGATTACACGTGTGTCGAACTCCACTTCGCTTCGCTTCTTTCCGTTCGACTATAATATATTACAGGAGTGTCGAACTCCACTTCGCTTCGCTTCGTTCCGTTCGACTATTATATATTACAGGAGTGTCGAACTCCACTTCGCTTCGCTTCGTTCCGTTCGACTATTATATATTACAGGAGTGTCGAACTCCACTTCGCTTCGCTTCGTTCCGTTCGACTATTATAAATTACAGGAATGTCGAACTCCACTTCGCTTCGCTTCGTTCCGTTCGACTATCATGTATTACAGTAATGTGTCGAACTCCACTTCCTTCGCTTCGTTCCGTTCGACTATTATAGATTACAGGAATGTCGAACTCCCACTTCCTTCGCTTCGTTCCGTTCGACTATTATAAATTACAGGGGTGTCGAACTCCACTTCGCTTCGCTTCGTTCCGTTCGACTTTTATGGATTACACCAGGAATGTCGAACTCCACTTCGCTTCGCTTCGTTCCGTTCGACTATTATGGATTACAGGATTGTCGAAATCCACTTCGCGTCGCGTCGTTTCCGTTCGACTTTTATTGATTACAGGAATGTCGAACTCCGCTTCGCTTCGCTTCGTTCCGTTCAACTATTATGGATTACAGGAATGTCGAATTCCACTTCGCTTCGCTTCGTTCCGTTCGACTTTTATAGATTACAGGTGTCGAACTCCACTTCGCTTCGCTTCGTTCCGTTCGACTATTATTGATTACAGGAATGTCGAACTCCACTTCACTTCGCTTCGTTCCGTTCGACTATTATGGATTACAGGAATGTCGAACTCCACTTCGCTTCGCTTCGTTCCGTTCGAGTTTAGAGGATACAGGGGTGTCGAACTCCACTTCGCTTCGCTTCGTTCCGTTCAACTATTATTGATTACAGGAATGTCGAACTCCACTTCGCTTCGCTTCGTTCCGTTCGACTATTATTGATTACAGGAATGTCGAACTCCACTTCACTTCGCTTCGTTCCGTTCGACTATTATGGATTACAGGAATGTCGAACTCCACTTCGCTTCGCTTCGTTCCGTTCGACTATTATATATTACAGGAGTGTCGAACTCCACTTCGCTTCGCTTCGTTCCGTTCGACTATTATATATTACAGGAGTGTCGAACTCCACTTCGCTTTGCTTCGTTCCGTTCGACTATTATAAATTACAGGAATGTCGAACTCCACTTCGCTTCGCTTCGTTCCGTTCGACTATCATGTATTACAGTAATGTCGAACTCCACTTCGCTTCGCTTAGTTCCGTTCGACTATTATAGATTACAGGAATGTCGAACTCCGCTTCGCTTCGTTCCGTTCGACTATTATAAATTACAGGGGTGTCGAACTCCACTTCGCTTCGCTTCGTTCCGTTCGACTTTTATGGATTACAGGAATGTCGAACTCCACTTCGCTTCGCTTCGTTCCGTTCGACTATTATGGATTACAGGAATGTCGAACTCCACTTCGCTTCGCTTCGTTCCGTTCGACTTTTTATTGATTACAGGAATGTCGAACTCCACTTCGCTTCGCTTCGTTCCGTTCAACTATTATGGATTACAGGAGTGTCGAACTCCACTTCGCTTCGCTTCGTTCCGTTCGACTATTATAGGTTACAGGAATGTCGAACTCCACTTCGCTTCGCTTCGTTCCGTTCAACTATTATGGATTACAGGAATGTCGAATTCCACTTCGCTTCGCTTCGTTCCGTTCGACTTTTATAGATTACAGGGGTGTCGAACTCCACTTCGCTTCGCTTCGTTCCGTTCGACTTTTATGGATTACAGGAATGTCGAACTCCACTTCGCTTCGCTTCGTTCCGTTCGACTATTATGGATTACAGGAATGTCGAACTCCACTTCGCTTCGCTTCGTTCCGTTCGACTATTATTGATTACAGGAATTATTATTATTATTATTATTATTATTATTTTATTGAGTTTGCATTTTGTCAAAATTAAGATACAAAATAATGCGAAAATGTGAGATACAGCGTTCAAAGAACATTAAAGATCTCATTAAAATATGAATATAAAATATGAGTTTAATATTAAATTTCATAATTATCATTAATTCAGTGATTATGTGTTAACCGTTTTTGAGAATTTGAAATTTTTGTGAAAAGTGGTGAAAATTTGAATGGATAAGTTCAGTTATTGTTTACAAACATACAAACATAAATAAAAATTTAAAAGTTTAAGAATAATTTGATAAAAATCATCAATTGACTACTGGATCATAACACTGGCAATTTAAATTATAAAGAAGGCATCAAATGTATCAATTCCATCGGTCATAATCAGGTAAATCGTTCCAATTAAAAATTTTTTTTGCAGGAAAATTAATCTTAATATTTTTTTTCATTTTAGCTATCAAATCTTTTTAAATAATTATCAGACAAGAAGCTTTTCATCATCTCCTCATTCCTGATGTGACATTTTAAGGCCCATTTAAATCCATGAGGTAAGAATCTAATCTGTTGTGGAATTTCATTAAATATCGAGACACCAAATGATGTGATTCTTTTTTTTCCATAGTTCGTTTTTGCTACGACTCTGTTGAGCTTTCCAGCAGTTCCAGTACGAGTGTTTGGTGGAGTTTTAACAAAACGGATGTTTGAATGAATCTTTCCTGCAATATTATTGTAGATGAAGTTTGCAGAATTAACATAATTGATAGCACGAATCGGAAGACAATTTTCTACATGGTGAGCATACATTTTAACTCGTTTAACGTCAAACTTTATATCGAAGACACTTCTAAGAGCACGGTTTTGAATCTTTTGTAATTGTTTTAAATTTTTTTGGCAAGCTGTTCCATAAATCACTGACATGTAGTTCAGATGTGACTCGAAAAGCGATTTGTAAATTAATTTCTTAGTAGATTTTTTGAGTTTTGTTTTCAATTTGTATAAAATTCCTGCTATCGATGCAAGTCTTGATTCCAATGCCTGACAATGAAGATCCCATTTGAGATGTTGGTCCAACATTAATCCCAAATATCTCACACATTCGACACGTTTTATTAGTTTATTATCTATATTAATCTCATTATTGTCATTTAATTTCATGAAAGGTGAATGAAAAATGATGTAATTGGTCTTGTCAAAGTTCAGGAGAAGTTTCTGTTCACCAAAGAAGTTTAGGATTTTGTTCATGTCAGCCACAATTTTGTCTTCAATCATCTCATTTTTCTCATGAGTGTTGATTAATACAGCATCATCAGCGTAAAGAAAGATTTCTCCATTAACTTTTAGAAATGATATGCCATTGAAGAAAATTATAAATAGTAGACTTCCCAATATTCCACCTTGAACAACCCCTCTGTCTATGTCCTTTTTGTCACTTGTGGCTTGATTAATCTTAACAATCTGACTTCTGCCTCTCAGATAACTCTCAATTAGTTTCAAGGATTTTCCACGAATGCCAGATAAATTAAGTGTTTGAATTAAACAATCAATGTCAACCATATCGAAAGCCTTTCGAATGTCCATAAAAACTGCACTAACTTTTTTCTTCTTGTCTATCATACTTTCGATATAGTCAACTACTTCCAATGCAGCAGTCTCAGTTCCACTTCTAGATCGAAATCCGAATTGTTTAGTTGACATAATCTTAGCTTCATTAAATACGAAGTCATAAATCCTTTTATACAGAGCTTTTTCCACGATCTTATTAAAAATAGTTAACATTGATACAGGACGATAATCATTAGGTGATGAAGTGTTACCAGTCTTGTTAATTGGGATGACTAATGCTACTTTAAAACATTCAGGATAGATTGATGTCTCAAATATACAGTTAATCATATGACATAGTAGTGGTGTTAGTTCATGTGATAGGTGTTTAACTATCCTTGGACTGATGCAATCTATTCCTGCTGATGAAAATTTAAGATCTTGTATGATGGTTCTAACTTCCTCTTCATCTACGTCTTTCAAAAACATTGATTGCATAACATTGTTAAATTTGACTTTTGCGGAGCTTACACGTGATTGACTTACAGTTGACGTTATACAATTAATGAATTTTTCATTGAAAAGATTGGCAATTTTTGTGTCATTTGTCTCAATTTTTCCATCATTATCGAAGATTGCCTTAATTTTATTGTCTTTATTTCTTCCCAGAATTTTGTTGATGTTATTCCATAACTTTTTATTATTTCGCTCATTACAAAGTTCTTTGAATGATTTTTGTTCATCAGCTTTGAGTGATTTACTTAAATTCATTGAAATTATTTTTAGTTGATATTTTAAATTCTGATTCACTGTCTGATATGACAACTTCCTTCTGTTTTTCCTTAACTTTTTGATTATTCTCTCTTTCTGACTTAATAATTTCATACTGTTAAAGCTAAGCCATTCACAAACCTTGTTTTGTTGTTTCATATGAAATTTAAAGATTTTTGTTGAATTTTCAATTGCTTTTTGTGTCATTGTGGTGATGGATTCAGCAATAAAGTTAGGATCGTTATTGTCAAAAAGTGAATTGTTCGTCAATTTATTGAATTCATCCTTAAGCTTTGAGAAATCAGTTCGCCTTATAATTTTCAGTTTTTTGTGAATTTTGATGTTAACATTTTTTATTACTGAGATTATCATGTTATGGTCACTGAATTTTGAATCTATAGATATTGTGTGATTTTGAATTGATGATTCCATATTACGAGAGCATGCAAAATGATCTATGATTTTTTTACTTGCATTCCTTGTAGGATGAGTATTTGAGATCACCATGTCATATGATTTGAGCATGTTGTTGTATGATTTGGATTCCTTAGAATCATCATTTGAGTTTATATTTACGTCTCCAACAAAAATTGTATCGACATCTTCATTTTTTAGCTCAGCTTCCATTCCACTCATGAATCCTTTGAAGTCTTTGTCTGGTGCTCTATAAGCACTTACTATTTTGAATGATTTTTGACCAAGTTTCATGAAAATGACAATTTTTTCAAATGACGTTGACTCACATTTAATATTGTATGTTACTATGTCGTTGTTAATAAAAACTAAAACTCCTCCACCTGCGTTTAATGAATTTCTGCAGCAAATGTGTTGTGAGAAGCCATTAATTTGATACAATTTTGAAGGAAATGTTGGCAACAATTTTGTTTCACTTAAAATAATAACGTCTAATTTATACGGTAGTTTACTAATCATTAGTTTTAGTTTATTAAACTTTTTTGACTCGTTTATTCCTCTTACATTAAGCTGCATGATCACCAATCCTTTACTTAAATTTGTTGCTTGACTAAAAGCTGTTATTGTTTGATGTTGAAGGTTTCTTTGATGTATGTTAACTGGAGATAATGATGGTTGAATTAATTGCTATTTGCTAGATGAATTTGACTGTTTTTGTGGTATTTGTATTTGAATTGAATTTACGTAAGTCTCCAGATTTAACAAATCATTGTCACATTCAATGGATATCAATTGTTTATCTGCCTTCTCAACGTTAACTTTACTGGATTTAAAGAAAACTTTAAGACCAACATTTTTCACTATTCTTCTTGCGCTCATCATAAGATATTTATGTGTTGATGTCATGGCTGCATTAAAGTATATATTTCGATTATCTTTTATGTTTCTTTTTGTACGCATGATCCTCAATTTCGACTCCACTTCGCTTCGCTTCGTTCCGTTCGACTATTATATATTACAGGAGTGTCGAACTCCACTTCGCTTCGCTTCGTTCCGTTCGACTATTATAAATTACAGGAATGTCGAACTCCACTTCGCTTCGCTTCGTTCCGTTCGACTATCATGTATTACAGTAATGTCGAACTCCACTTCGCTTCGCTTCGTTCCGTTCGACTATTATAAATTACAGGGGTGTCGAACTCCACTTCGCTTCGCTTCGTTCCGTTCGACTTTTATGGATTACAGGAATGTCGAACTCCACTTCGCTTCGCTTCGTTCCGTTCGACTATTATGGATTACAGGAATGTCGAACTCCACTTCGCTTCGCTTCGTTCCGTTCGACTTTTATTGATTACAGGAATGTCGAACTCCACTTCGCTTCGCTTCGTTCCGTTCAACTATTATGGATTACAGGAATGTCGAATTCCACTTCGCTTCGCTTCGTTCCGTTCGACTTTTATAGATTACAGGGGTGTCGAACTCCACTTCGCTTCGCTTCGTTCCGTTCAACTATTATTGATTACAGGAATGTCGAACTCCACTTCGCTTCGCTTCGTTCCGTTCGACTATTATTGATTACAGGAATGTCGAACTCCACTTCGCTTCGCTTCGTTCCGTTCAACTATTATGGATTACAGGAATGTCGAACTCCACTTCGCTTCGCTTCGTTCCGTTCGACTTTTATAGATTACAGGGGTGTCGAACTCCACTTCGCTTCGCTTCGTTCCGTTCAACTATTATTGATTACAGGAATGTCGAACTCCACTTCGCTTCGCTTCGTTCCGTTCGACTATTATTGATTACAGGAATGTCGAACTCCACTTCACTTCGCTTCGTTCCGTTCGACTATTATAGATTACAGGAATGTCGAACTCCACTTCGCTTCGCTTCGTTCCGTTCGACTCTTAGAACCCTTGAATTCCACATATTTCTCATGTTAAAGCATCGAAAATATAATGTCAATGCTTAACACCCTTCAATTTCACATATTTTCCATGTGAAAGCATTGAAATTCTATCATCAACATTTATAGCTCAGCATGATTCATTTTCGCTTGATAAAACAATTATATATTGATACTAGTATAAAACTAGTATAAAACCAAAGATTACAAAATCCTAAATTAGTAAATCGTCGTATTCAGCAAGCATTTATGCCCTTAAAATGAGATCCAGTAAGCATTCATGGCCATAAAGTGAGATCCAGTAAGCATTAATGGCCATAAAGTGAGATCCAGTATGCATTCATGGCAATAAAGTGAGATCCAGTAATGATTTATGGCCATAAAGTGAGATCCAGTAAGCACTCATAGCAATAAAGTGAGATCCAGTAAGCATTCATGGCCATAAAGTGAGATTCAGTAACCATTCATGGCCATAAAATGAGATCGAGTAAGCATTCATGGCCATAAAGTAAGATCCAGTAAGCATTCATGGCCATAAAGTGAGATCCAGTAAGCATTCATGGCCATAAAGTAAGATCCAGTAAGCATTCATGGCCATAAAGTAAGATCCAGTAAGCATTCATGGCCATAAAGTGTGATCCAGTAAGCATTCATGGCCATAAAGTAAGATCCAGGAAGCATTCATGGCCATAAAGTAAGATCCAGTAAGCATTCATGGCCATAAAGTGAGATCCAGTAAGCATTCACGGCCATAAAGTGAGATCCAGTAAGCATTTATGGCCATTAAATGAGATCCAGTAAGCATTCATGGCCATAAAGTGAGATCCAGTAAGCATTTATGGCCATAAAATGAGATCCAGTAAGCATTCATGGCCATAAAGTGAGATCCAGTAAGCATTCATGGCCCTAAAATGAGATCCAGTAAGCATTTATGGCCATAAAGTGAGATCTAGTAAGCATTCATAGCCATAAAGTGAGATCTAGTAAGCATTCATGGCCATAAATTGAAATCCAGTAACATTCATGGCCATTAAGTATGATCCAGTAGCTATTTATGGCCATTGTGATTGGGAATCATTCATAAATAATGTTCCATGAAAAATTTTTTATTCAGCTTTGAGATCCATTCCTAATTTTTATATTTAAGACTTATTCAATTCAATTCAATTTTATTGTAAACCATTCCGGTTGTTTTAAGAAAGAAAGTTTGAAAATATTACAATATTAAATTCTTACATTTCATTGATTTTAAACGTATAATAAAGTTATTTAAAGTATGCAAGTTCTTTTGCTTCTCAAATAAATCAAAGGAATTATCAACAATATTATTTCGAAAATGCTATTAGTCGAAAATAACGAAAATTATGACTTTATATGAGATTATAAATCGAAAAAACCTTCTTATTAATCGAAAATAATAAAAAAATATGACTCTATATGAGAAATCATAAATCGATTTGAGTTAATTTTTCTCCCCATTAATTAAATTCGAAAAATTAAATGCAAAATTGTTAGAACAATTTCAGTCTTCAACATGCAATTTCCTGCATAAAAATAAGAAACTTTCAGATAAATTTCCTGTAAAGTATCACAAAAGCTATGTTTTTTTTTAAATTCTATTCATTATTCCTTTCGGAGAGGAATTAAACAAATTAAACAGTTTAGAATATTCCGTTGGTGAAGAAAAACTAGACAACATTGCATTTGTGTTTGATCGCGAATCAATTAAATCGTTTATAAATTTTTCAGTACTGTTTACTGAAGCTTTCAACATATTTTCTCGAAATTCTTTACGTTCTTCAAAATTTAATTTGAAATAATTATTGTTGTACATTTGAAATGCTGAAATATGTGCACACAAATCATTCACTTGAGATCTTAATAGATTTAAATCTTTTTCGTTTTTAACAATTCTCTTAATATTTTGATTGGATGATTTCTTAAAGTACACTGCGATTCCATGGTCTGTCACATAAGCACGATCGATCAATTTAAGGTCTTTCATATCATAGCATATTCTAAGAAGTTTCCAGATTCCAGGACTCCAAAAAGTTCCTTGTGCTGTAACGAATTAAGTCAAAATTTTTATTCATAAATTGAGTCTTACCAAATTCATAAATCTGACGCTTCATTTCATGAACTATCATTGAATCTGTGAAAATTATTCCCATTATCCACTCATTTTCATATGCATCACCAGTCTTAGCATAAATCTTTTTCATTGTAACATCCGTAATAACTATATTGGCCTCATCAAGCATTATATTCATTCTGCTGAATATTTTCTTTGCTTCATCCATTTGAATTGCCTTAGATTCCCTTCTAAGATTCTCAATTTCAGCAGGATCAGTAAAAACAATCCAAAGAACATTTTTTTCTTCCTTCCATTTGTGATTTAAATCAAATTTATCAGTATGACTTAAAGATTTCAGTTTCACCTTGTTAATTTCATCATTAATCTCACATTCCATTGTATTGACCTGACCACTAAAATCTCTAGAAACTTTCAAATGCTGATCATTAAATTTCTTAATAACATCATAACACTTTTCATAATTTTCTGACATTTCAGACACGATTTTTTCAAAAATAATATATGGATCTTCTTTACTATTAATCATATCACGAATTGCATTAAGATTCATAATTGAGTTTTCAATTTGTTTCATTGATAACATTGAGCCATTCGAAGTTTTATCACAATCTATGTCTTTTGATTTTTCACTCAAAAAATTAGAATTTGACATCGAACTTTTATCAAGGAATTTTGATCTTCTCATCAAATTGTCATAAGAATAAGCCATGACCTGCCAATTGAACTTCCAATTACCTTTATTTCAAGAATAAATGTCTGAAAGACAACCCAGTGTATCAGTGAAACTTATTAAAATGACAAATAATGAGGAATGCGTATCTATTTGCGTTTGAATAATCGAATTTTATTCAATGAGCAAAGAACTATTATTATTTAAGATAAAAACAAAGCAGTTTAGCTATTTATGAGCCGAGAAACAAAGTAAAGATTTTACGTCAGATCTGTGTGTGATTGTTATACTGATCTACGTATATTTTATATTTTTTAATCAACTTCACTGTCATATATTTATTTTTTATATTCGTGTTTTTTCTCTCACTATTCACATAAGTATCATATTCACTTATTTGGTTTTGCTATTTTTATTTTAATTGTATTAAAATCACTATCATTTAATCACTATTAAAATAATTTTTATTTTGAACAAAATTCAATGTTTACAACTTGCTTAGAAGTATAAACTGCCACTAACAATTTGAATTAACTGAGAAAAAAAAAATTATAGCAAATTATAGCAAAAAAATTATTTTTGAATGTATTAGTAAATTTTTCCAAATTAAACAAAATAATTATCACCAAAATCACTTATTTAGCATGTTTAAACACCTTAACTTCATTAGACTATTGCTGCGATTGCATTTATTCACTCGTTTGGTAACTTTGTATACACCAAAATCTCTTTAAACTCACCAAAATCTGATATTAATTTTAAGAATTAAAAATCGTGTCTACACACACAGATCTCCATCCAGTAATCTCTCCAGTAAGCATTCATGGCCATAAAGTGAGATTCAGTAACCATTCATGGCCATAAAATGAGATCGAGTAAGCATTCATGGCCATAAAGTAAGATCCAGTAAGCATTCATGGCCATAAAGTGAGATCCAGTAAGCATTCATGGCCATAAAGTAAGATCCAGTAAGCATTCATGGCCATAAAGTAAGATCCAGTAAGCATTCATGGCCATAAAGTGTGATCCAGTAAGCATTCATGGCCATAAAGTAAGATCCAGTAAGCATTCATGGCCATAAAGTGAGATCCAGTAAGCATTCACGGCCATAAAGTGAGATCCAGTAAGCATTTATGGCCATTAAATGAGATCCAGTAAGCATTCATGGCCATAAAGTGAGATCCAGTAAGCATTTATGGCCATAAAATGAGATCCAGTAAGCATTCATGGCCATAAAGTGAGATCCAGTAAGCATTCATGGCCCTAAAATGAGATCCAGTAAGCATTTATGGCCATAAAGTGAGATCTAGTAAGCATTCATAGCCATAAAGTGAGATCTAGTAAGCATTCATGGCCATAAATTGAAATCCAGTAACATTCATGGCCATTAAGTATGATCCAGTAGCTATTTATGGCCATTAAGTATGGTCCAGTAACTATTTATGGCTATAAAATGAGATCCAGTAAGTATTTATAGCCATTTAATCATTCATTAATAAATTTTCATACAAAACTGTCTCTACGTAAAAAAATACATATACGTAAAGAAAAATTTACGTAACGTAAAATTCTACGTTTTTTCGGAAAAGTGTTATGCAATAATCGGCTATAATTTTTCAGTTTTTCGTTGATTTCTCCGGAACTACTGCATGAATCATTACCAAAAGTTTCGTGGCACCTTATGAGCCCAATACACACATTTTGGTCCATATTTGAAGTTCTAACTCGCTTCCGTTTTCCCGGAATTTGGCCGACAAAAGTGCATGCAGTGCTAACATCAACAGTTTTTCGCGATTTTCTCGAAAACAATGCAACCAATTTTCACGGGGTTTGCGGCATTTTGTAGAGAATTCCAAGGCCTAACTTTTATGTAATTAGGGTATAAAGCGTAAAAATGCTTAATTTAAGAGAAAAACGCAAAAAACGGTTTTTGAGAGTGTAGTAAAAACAATATATTCACGCCGTGAAACGGTGTGAATATGAATATCTACATTTTATGGAATAGAGAAAAAATATTTTGAATTTTATCTTCATTTTCAGAAATGTTAGGTATTTAAATGGGCGATTCTTCAGACAATTTCTTGCAAAATGAATAAAAACTCTTTAATTCTAATCTCCAAAAGACTGTTAAGTTTTATTAATTTCACTCAATTAATTTCGCCATCACCGATGGCATCATCAGGAGTTTAAAGAAATTTTAAAACTGAATTTTCGTTTGACGATGTTTTGTCAAAGATTATTACGATTTGGTTAACAGCCGTTAACAGATAACAAAAATTTTTGTGAAATTAATAAAACTTAACAGTCTTTTGGAGATTAATATTAAAGAGTTTTCATTCATTTTGCAACAAATTATCTGAAGAATCGCCCATTTATTATCAAGACTGTAGAAGAAAAGGATTTAACATCGTATTTGATTAGGTATTTAAATTTGGTCTTTTTATGATGAACTCAGATAAACTCAATAGATATGCTTATTTATCAGTAATTGGTTGAAAGAACTTTTTATGTATCTATGCTTATTAATATCTTTTATTTATTTATTTACTTTTTTAAATATATATATTTTTTTTTCTTTTAAAAAATGATCTTCTAATTTATCTTTCTCGTTGTTACAATTTGTTTCAATATACTGATAAACATTACTTAAAAAACGTTTAGTTTTATTATAATTTTTCGTTTCAAAAATTTTCTTTTCTATAAACGTTTTGAGAGTATTGTTTTAAGTGAGAATTTTTTACGTGAGTTGAGATAAAAAAAAGTTCATGAGTAGGGCAAAATTCCTATAAATATATCGAGTTTCTATAAATCAATTTAGTTTATCTATTATTTTAGACTTAAAACTATCTTATTCAGAGCAGTTTTTTTTTTCTTGTGAATCCAAAAATGATAAATATAGTGTAAAAACTTAGTATCAAAGGAGAAAACTGTTGGAAATAGAAGTTTAAACCGATAGATTAAAAAAAGAACGATATCGGAAAAGTGATACCTATTATAAGATTTCTTTTTTCAAAAAAAAAAAAACTTGTAAGATAAATAACGATTTAAAAAATCTAAATAATTCAATTTAATTTTAAATTTTAATATATAAATTAAAGTATCAATTTTAAAAGTCCTTTTAAAATTAAATTTAAAAAAAAAAAAAGTTTTACAAATGCTTAATTACTTAAAAATTATTTGGTACATGCATCGGTATAAAATTATAAAAAGCTTTGTGATTCCTAGTTTTAAAAGTTTCTAAACTAAACGGAAGTAACTTGATTTTTCTGAATCATCAATGATCTATTTGATGATTTATTTAATTTTCTATTTAATTTATTATATATTGCGCGATTTACTGATTAATTTACTCATAAATTGATTTATTAACTATATCATGAAAAAAAAAATAAATGTCAATATTAATCTTTCAATTCTCAGATAATAACCGTATCAATATATATCAGTGAATTCAATACAATGAACCAAAAATAATCATGAGAAAAAATTGCGAAATAAAATAGAAAAAAAATAATACTTCCAATTAGCAAAATCATCAAGATTAATACCGATAAACATTATTCTAAGTGAAAAAAAGTTGAGTAATCACATCTGATCTAAGTTTTAGAATTATTTAAAACCGCAAAAAAATCGATAACCGAAAAATGCATTACACGGCAGAATTTCATTAAAAATAATAACTGTTAAATAAAGATTATGTAATTGGAAAAATCCCACAATTCAATCATTGTTCATACGTATAATTACATATGACGCTTTTATTAGTTCATATCTGATGGTTTAATCTAATTGAAATTATTATAGGATTAAATAGTGGCTATTAGAGATAAGTGACTTTGATTAATTAATACATATTTATAACATTTTGGTTTTTTTTATCAATATAAGAACATTGAAACAGATAAAAATTATTTTTTTTTTTTCTAAATAACTTCATAAAAGAGCGACCTTAATAAAGAATTAATTAATTATTCACCATACTGTATCTAATTAATAATTTAAAAAATCTTTCATTTGTTCTTTACGGAAAATTATTTTTTTATATATTTTTTAGAATGTTTAATCTCTTTCTTCTAATAAGCTTCCTTACTAATATAGTGAAAATTTTATTAAAAGTCAATGAGGCAGCTTAGATTACGTATGCGTGTGGAATTAAAGTTATTCATCAAATAAAATTCCATAAATTTGTGATAACTTATGTATAAAATTTTAAGGTCTTATTCTACAGATGAGAAAATCATTATTTTCTATGCATATCAATAATAAATAAACAATAAATAAGCGAATGAGCGGGCTTTGAAAATTTTCAATCAAATTTTAATTAAGATCTCTTTTTTTCTCTCAATTTTTTAATTAAATATGTTTTTTGCTCTTGCTTTTAGTATAAAACTATGAGTTTATTGTTTGAGACGTATCGTAAAATCGATCCTGAGGGTGAGATTAACTTTGGATTTCAAGATGAGGAGAAAAAGGAAAATTTAAAATTTAAAAGTAATTTACTGCAAACTCATGAAAATTCAGAAAACTCACACGGAAACAACAAAAATTCATTATTTTTACAAGAGTAATATATGCACATTAATATTATATGTTGAACTTTTAAAAGAGAATTCCTTTCCGTTTTAGAAAATTTTCTAAGAAATGGCCGAAAGAATCAAAAAGTAAAACAAGTCAGTTATCATATTGGAAGCTTTTTCGGTTTGCTACGAAATTTGAGATTTTCTTAGTTTTTATTGGAATTTTATTTGCTTCTATTGCATCACTGGGTCTTCCTTATGGAATGATTTTATATGGAGAGTTTACAACTATACTTGTTGATCGTAAAATTGCAAAAGGGACTTCTACTAAAACAAATATTTTAAGCATCTTTGGAGGCGGACAGATACTCACGAATGCGACTGAAATTGAAATTTATGATGCTACAATGAAAGATTCCGCCGCTTTTGGAATTGGATGTGCTGTGGGTTCTGTGCTGCAATTGATATTTGCTGCTGTCAGCATCAACATTTTGAATTATGTTGCACAAAATCAAATTTTAAAAATTAGAAAATTATTTTTGAAATCAGTTTTACGACAAGACATGACATGGTATGACTTGAATACATCCGATAATTTTGCTGTTAGAATGACAGAGTAAGTGTGAATTTTCTATTATTTAACAAAAAATTAACGTAATTATAATTATTTTATTTTTATTTTTTAATTTTTTTATTAGAGATCTTGATAAATTGAAGGAAGGAATTGGTGAAAAGCTTTCCATCTTCATTTATCTATTAATGTCTTTTGTGATATCAGTGATATTTTCCTTCATTTATGGATGGAAATTAACATTAGTGATTTTAAGCTGTGCACCTATAATTATTATTTCAACAGCAATTGTAGCTAGAATGCAAAGCACATTAACAGAAAAAGAATTAAAAGCTTACTCAAAAGCCGGCACAGTCGCTGAGGAAGTCCTTAGCTCAATTCGGACGGTCGTAGCATTTGGAGGTGAAAACAAAGAACTCAAACGCTATGAAGAAAGATTAAAACCAGCAGAAAAAAATGGGAAGAAAAAAGGAATTTATTCTGGTTTTGGAGGTGGTATAATGTGGCTGATTATTTATTGCTGCTACGCACTGGCATTTTGGTACGGGATAAGCTTAATTTTGGAAGACCGCGATAAAATTGATAAAGATTATACACCAGCAATTTTGATAATTGTTCTTTTTGGTGTACTTTGTGGAGCTCAAAATCTAGGATTTACAGCTCCTTACTTTGAAGCTTTCTCTACTGCAAAAGGTTCAGGTGCTTCCATATTCAGAGTAATCGATCGTAATCCTGAAATAGACTCTATGGATGAGGGTGGGATTAAACCAAAAACAATAGAAGGAAATATAAAGTTTGAGAATGTAATATTTAGATATCCAGCAAGAAAAGATGTTCAAGTTTTAAATGAACTGAATTTGGAAATAGAAGCTGGAAAAACTATTGCCCTTGTCGGATCTTCTGGTTGTGGGAAATCTACGTGCTTACAGTTAATTCAACATTTATATAATCCTCTTAATGGGATGGTGTATATTGATGGAATGAAAATTACTGATATTAACACTAAAACGCTCAGATCGTTTATTGGGGTAGTTGGACAAGAACCCGTCTTGTTTGCAACAACAATAGCTGATAATATTCGTTATGGTAATATATCATTTTTGCAATATTCACAATGAACTTTTTATTTTAGATATCTTTACATTTTCGTAGGCAACCCAAATGCTAGTGATGAAGATGTAGAAAAGGCAGCTAGAATCGCAAACTGTCATAAATTTATTTCTAAGCTACCATTCGGTTATCTTACTAAAATCGGTGAAAAAGGTAAAGAATCATTAATATACTGCGAATCATAAAAACTGATAGTTTTGTTGCAAATATATAGGTGGACAATTGTCTGGAGGTCAGCGACAACGAATTGTATGTTTAATAAAAAAAACTAAAGAATAATATTAATGTGCATAATTTTCAGGCTATAGCTCGTGCATTGGTTAGAAATCCAAAGATTTTATTACTAGATGAAGGTATAAAAAATTTATAAAATTTCTTTATTGATATGGTTAAAAATTTGATTTGTTGTTTCTTTTCACATTAGCTACGTCTGCTCTAGATCCAACATCGGAAAAGAAAGTACAGCAAGCATTAGAAAAAGCTAGTAAAGGCCGAACCACAGTAGTTGTCACTCATCGTCTTTCAACTATTCAAAATGCTGATAAAATAGTTTTTATAAATAAAGGAGTAGTTGTAGAACAAGGTACACACCAAGAACTTTTAAAAATGAGAGGAAATTATTATGAGCTCGTAAATGCAAATAATTCAAGTGTGATAACTGATGAATCTTCGAATATAAAAAAACATTCTCGTGGAACTAAAAGGAGTGAATCAATTCAAAGTAAAAATTTTGATGATTCAGAAACTGAAGATGAACTAGAAGATCCGGAAGCACAATTGGAAGAATGTGATTCTACGAATGAAGAAAAAAACAAAATATCTTTTTCATACTTAATGAAATTAAATTCGAAAGAATGGCCTTTTATTCTGACTGGAGTAATTTCTTCATTTGTTGTTGGAGCAAGTTTTCCAATATTTGCAATACTTTTTGGTGAAATGTATGGAATTTTAAGTGATGATGATCCTGAAGACATTCAAAAACAAGCAAATTTCTATTCTATTTTGTTTCTTGTATTGGGTTTTGCAACTGGAATTGGGACTTTCATGCAAACTTTTATGTTTAATTATGCAGGAGTTCGTTTAACATCTAGATTAAGAGTTTTAACTTTTAAATCAATGATGTCGCAAGAAATGGGATGGTTCGATTTATCTAAAAATGGAGTTGGTGCTCTTTGTGCTCGATTGGCTAGTGACTGTTCTGGAGTTCAAGGTTTGAACATTTAATTATATTTTCCTAAGATAATATATTAATCAAATGCATTTTCGAAAAAAAAATAAAGGTGCAACGGGAAGTCGCATAGGCTCAATCGTTCAAGTAAGTTTTAAAGCATTCATGTTTAAATTTAAAAAAAAAAAATGATAAATATTTTTCCCCTAATAGGCTGGATCCGTAATTATAATCGGCATAGGCGTTTCATTTTATTACAATTATAAAATGACTTTAGTAGCTCTTGTCACGATTCCAGTTGTACTATTGGGAATAGTTATGGAAGCAAGGTTTGTCGAAAAAAATAATGAAAAGGAGAAAAAAGCTATAGAAGATGCTACAAAAATGGCAGTGGAAGCAATCTCAAATATTCGAACCATTGCTAGTTTAGGACAGGAACCTCATATAATGAATCGGTATAACAATGAAGTAGATAAGCTTCATGATTATTGTCAACAAAAATCTCGCTTCCGTGGATTTGTTTTTGGTCTAGGTCAAACTGTCCCATTAATGGGATATGGACTATCTCTTTGGTATGGCGGAACATTAGTTGCAAAAAATGAAATGCCATATGAAAATGTAATCAAGTGAGTAATTTTTTGAAATTTTATTGCCATCATTTAAATATATGTAGTGTGGAAATCAAGTTGGAAAATATGAAAATTATATTTTGCAGAGTCGGAGAAGCGTTAATTTTCGGTTCATGGATGTTAGGTCAGGCTTTGGCTTACGCACCAAACGTAAATGGTGCAATTATTTCTGCATCACGGATTAAATCATTGTTAGAACGAGTTCCTAAAGTTAAAAATTTGGCTTCAATTACAACTAAGCCAATTTCTGTAAGACTATCTACATATTTTAAATTTAACTTAAAAAAATCATTTGATGATTTATCTTATTTTAGAAAAGTCAAAATTTCATATCGTTTAAAGATATTAATTTTCGATATCCCACAAGGCCCAACATTTCAGTATTAGAAGGTCTTAATATCGATATAAAAAAAGGACAAACGATTGCTCTTGTAGGGCAATCAGGTTGTGGTATGTAATTGCTAAACATTTTTAAGACTATTTGTTTTTAAATTAAACTTAATAAAATTTAGGAAAATCAACATGTATACAATTACTGTTGCGCTATTACGATGCTGATAATGGGAAAGTGGAGGTAGAAGGTTTAGACACGACAGATTATCCACTTTCAAAAATAAGGGCTAAATTAGGACTTGTTTCTCAAGAGCCCGTATTATTTGATAGAACTATAGCTGAAAACATTGCCTATGGTGATAATGAAAGAGTAATTGAAATGACTGAAATAATTGAAGCAGCAAAATCTGCCAATATTCATGATTTCATATCTAAGTTACCAAAAGGATATGAAACGAGTTTGGGGAATCGAGGTAAGATAGTATCCATGTCAATTAAATTTATTTAACATTTTATTAATTCTAGGTACCCAACTCTCAGGAGGGCAGAAACAGAGAATTGTATGTATTTTGAAATTAATTTATCAACATTGTTTCTTATCTTATTTATAATTTAGGCAATTGCTCGAGCTTTAGTCAGAAATCCAGAAATTTTACTTCTAGACGAAGGTATGATTTTTTCTTTTTCTTTTCTTTTTTTTTTAAAAAAAAAGAATAAATTTCAACTTTTTATGGTTTAATTTGTTTTATAGCAACCTCAGCATTGGATACACAAAGTGAAAAAATTGTTCAGGCTGCATTAGATAAAGCGTCAGCTGGTCGAACTTGCATTACAATAGCACATAGACTGACAACAATACAAAATTCTGATGTTATTTATGTTCTTGAAGATGGTGAAGTAGCAGAAAAAGGAACTCACAATGAGCTAATGAATATAAATAAAAAATATGCCAAACTTTATAAAATGCAACAAATTAAGGAATAAAAAATGATGTACTGTATTTTTGAAATTGAATAAATTTAAATTAATTTAAATTTGCAAATTATTATTATTTTATCTAGCTATAATTGTTTCTTTTGTGTATATTTCTTTTAAATAAATTTTCATTACATAACTGAAAAAATAAAATTTAAAATGGTTCTGCTAGTATTATATTAAACAGAGTAACACATTATTGCAAAACGAAACATCTGATTTTTATTTACAATTTAAAACAACAAAAATAATAGAACAATAAAAAATTAAGAAATATTACTATCTATTTTCATACGCATCAAAATGCCACCAAAAGCAAAACAGGATCCAAGAGCACCTGATAATCCTTGCTTCAATGTAAGTTTTTAAAAATTAACGAGTCGGGTGAATGTTTTCTTTTAAAAATGATTTAAAATGTTTAATAGGAGCAAAATATCAGCTACAAGTGCCTTTCTGAAAATAATTACGATAAAGTCAAATGTGAAATTTATTTTGCAAACTATACCGAATGTATGAAGTTCTGGGTAAGTCAGAAAATATATTAAATTGGATATATACCATTATTTATCAGGAAAAACGATCAAAATGTAATGTAAACAAGAATTTCAAAATCTTTCTGCAAAATAACGGGATTATTCATTGAGGACCTCTTCTTAAATATTAACGTATAATCTCGTATAATATGCACATGCATAAAAAAATATATATTGTTGTAGGATTCAATTTTTTTTTTATATATTTTTATGCGCAATTTCATATCATCATGAGCATTTCATTTTAATTTTGAAAATTTAATTCGATTTTTACAGACAAAAGTAAAATTTGACAGAAGACGACTTGGAATTGTGCCGGAAGTTCCACCTATTGAAGAGAGAGAATCCATTAAAAAAGAATATATGAAAACAAAATTTAAGAGCTAAACTTAAAAGCAAAATTAATTAGTAAGTCGTGACATGTATATCAGAAAATAAAGGATATTATGTTAAAATTAGTAAAATAGTTATATTTTATTTTTAAATATTGTTTTGTAACAGATATTTTGAAACAATACTGCATATTAGCATATTATTTTTGTAAATCTTAAAATACCTAATATGAAAAAAAATGCAAAAAATCATCTAATAAAATAAAAGCTTAGTTGTATTAAAAGGTCCAAAAACTTGTTTCCAAAGAATACTAGCAAATAATTGGCATTGACCATCGACACAACCTTGACTCAAGTAAGTTGATTTGACACACTCTATACACTGTCCAAGAAATAAAGATGCGCAACATTTAAGAAAACATTTTTGTTAAAAAATTTAGTTTTATAATTGTATATTGATGGTTATTCATTTTATTACTTGTTTTTCTTTAACCTTTTGACAATAATGAATCATGCTCTTTAGAGTCTAGAGTTACCAATAAAAAATATATTTACATAACAAATATTTAATTCTGTTTAAAAAAAAAAATAAATTAAAAAAAGTTTTGAGTATTAATTTTTTTTTTCATAGTTCAAATTAAATTAGGTTATCGAAAATTTATTTTTAAAAAAATTTCATTATTTCAAAGCACTAGGTATTTTATTAAAAATTTTTATTACTTTTTTACATTAAAAACTCCAAGCTGCTGATTAATAATATTACTTGGTAAAGCAACGGGAGGATATACACTATTCTCATAACGGAATCCTCGTTCATCACTTGTGTATTTTACAAAAACTTTTTTATTAGAAGGTTCAATATATCCATACGAGCCATGAACGTTAAAAATTTTTCCTAGTTGTGGATCAACTCTGAAAAATCCGACTTCCTCTCTTGATTGACCTTCACTTGTCTCATAACTTTAGAAAAATACAATTTTTTTTTATTACAGCATCTTATGACTTCATTATTTATTAACAAAATTATTCTTACTAAAATCTATATCCACCGTCTTCGAATCTTATAAATTCTTGTTTAACTATAGTTGCTTCAGAGTTTTGCGGTTTGATTCGATTTCTTTCTAATTCATCATTTTCAACTATCATCATTGTTTCAACTGCAAAAATATATAATGCAGATAGCATCTTTCAAGAGAAAACACTTGATTTAGATTTACACAGTTAAATTATACTTGTATTATTATGCAACATACCAAAATAATTTTCATTTTCATTTTTTTTCCCCAAATATGTTCTTGCCTGTTCAAATTATCAAAATGGAATGTGATGAAATTTCTTTCTCTTTTGAATTTTTAAGTTTCTGCGTGAATATTCGCATATTTTATTTTTGAATATTGTATTTTCTTTTTTTATAAAAAGCAAACATTTAAATGTTAAAAAAATATTCAACATTTAAAAATTAGCGTTTGCAAAACTAAAAGTTACGTCTGTAAAATAAGATAATAAAAAATCTGAATATGTACGAGAAGATTTGATTGAGTATTTATTATTATTTGACTTTCAATTTGATAAAATTCAACTTTATATGTTAAATTGATGTTTTAGCAATTTAATTAACAATTGAGACCTTTGGTAAGAATCCATTAACTCCTGAGGTGTATTCTACTCTATAAGTGCGACCTGTCAATATTCATACATTAATTACAAAAATTTCTAATATATAATATTAGTGTGTTACCTTCTGGAGATGTGAATTCGTAAGATCCAAAAATATCAATTACTTTATTGTTTGGATTTTCAGGTGTTGGGGGAGCATCCTTCAACTGACCAGTTTCATCACGTTTTTGTCCATCAGATGTTTCATATCTTTGATAAATGTCCAAGAAATATTATTAAAATTATAATATTAATAATTAATTTTTTATTTTAAGAATTACTTACAGAAAATTGTAACCTCCTTCCTGAATGTCATTTACAAATTTGAGTGTTTCAACTGGTTGTTGGGGAGCAGCAAATGTGCAAGCAACACAGAATGCAAAAACAATCTAAAAGTATATTGTAAAAAATTAATTGGTGGTCAAACTTTTTACAATGCTTCAAAAAATATTCAAATTAATTTTTAATTAATTACTTACTATGAATTTCATTTTGAGTTATGGAATTAAACGTATTCGATTTAACTTCGTAAGAGTAAAATTCTAAAATGATGAAAATTAAACAAAATCTGTGGTTTTTATATGATTTTCCTACCACTATTTTGTTTTTGACTGAATGAGAAATAAATCTAATGAATATTATTTTAATCCCTAAAAAACAACACATGAGACTAGTAAAATGATGAAGATGTTATAGAAGCATGTGTACATATACAATCAAAATTTGCATTGTGACATCATGGAGCATATTGACAGCACACTAACCTGCCTTTCTAGTATTATAGTTAAAAGTTCGAATGCCGAAAATAATCGCGTGCAAATTAATCTCTATGTTGAAGTATTTTATAAGCTTACGATCAGTGCGCATCTTCGTTTTTACCTGTTTACAGTACATGATCTTTTATAGCGAAATATCATACATGGAATATCATTTTACTCGCGTCAACAGTTCATTAAAGCACTTACTAACTGTTGAAAAAAAACATTAGTCTGCGAATACATTCAAGAATGAGCATTGATTTTTTTTTCTAATTGTAATGAAACTGTCATGACATATTTAATAAATTTACATTATTTATTCTGTGGCGCTTATCGAACTTATGCACCGCAAATTAAACAATAAAATTATATATTTAAAAAATTAATTTATTATAAGCGCTAATAAGGACTGGTTATCAGATGATTTTTTAGATTAAGAATAAAATTTTACGATTAAGATATTATCAGATATTTAATTTACTTTTACAAAATCAATCACGTTTATTGCAAACTAAACATTTTAATTTGTTTTTCTGATTGATGGCACTACACGATTATAAAAAAAATTAATTTTTTTTTTTACTTCCTTATAATAATTATCAATTATTTGTCACATTACTTACTACTTCTAAAGTTTTGAAATTCTTAAAAAAGTTTAAGAACAATGAAAAAATAACTAACAGTCTAAGTTTTAGTTTATAGTAATTCTTCAACACATCATCATCATGTATAATAAAGCGAAAAAGATGATGATCACTTAAACATTTATTTTCAAGAAAGATAAGCAAAAAATAAATTGTTGTCGTTATTTTTTTCTGATTATATTGTTTAACTAATAAAATTGAAAATGATTTTCAATGTTTTTTATAAATATAAACTAAAGGTTGGGTAATATTTGAATTTAAAAAGCATAAAATAAATCTTAAGAAAAATAATGTAAAAACAATGAATAAAAAAAAATAAAAAATTTTAAGATAAATTTTTAAATGAAAAGTTTTTTGCTCAAAAATTTTTTTTCTCTTGATTCTATTTTAATTTACAACTTTACAACTTGTCATAGAAATGATTATAAAATCTATTCTTTTCATTTTAAGACAATAATCTGATGAGCTCATTCTTTTGATGTTCGCTGTTTTTAAAAATACATGGTTTGGGTAGTTATTTTTAATACTTTTTTTTTGTATATATTTTTTTAAGCTAAGTGATTAATAATATTTCATATTGTCACCAAAATTTAAACCTAATATCTCCTAATATCATTTTGAATGACAGTAAAAAACTTCATCTTCATTTGATAAAGATTATTTCTGTTTTATCAAAAAATATAAAGTTTAATAATTATCACGTAACTTAAATTTAAATTAAAATTCGATATTCTTTTATTACTAACCAAATATATATATGAAGTAAGTATATATTTTACATTTGTTAATACCATCGTTTTGAAAGAGAACACATTCATTTTTTCTTTATGTAAATAAAGTGTTTTAAAAACACACTTGAAAATTTAAGTGATTTTTACTAACGGATTCAACTAAAGAATTTTAAAACAAACACGGTTTTTATTATAATCTTAATAATGTCATTATTATTGCTGTTGCAAGATTTTAATTTTGAAGGAGTTTCATAAAGTCAATAAATTGCAATTTTTATCTTTCTTTAAGCTTCCGCTACCACCATGCTTACAGAGCAATTATTGATTTTTTTATTTTAACTGATATTTTAGTTTAAACAAATTAATACAATTCGATTATCCGACTATACATAAAGAAACTTCAATTGCTTGATGAAAACAAAATTACAAAAAAAAAAAAAAAACTTAAAAGACCTTAAAAATTTGCCAAAAAATTAATATTTTAAAAATGTGTTAATAACTCAAATTCATTCAAATAATATACAATTAATATTATTCAGTCTAGTCTTAAATTAAAGTAAAAAAATGGAAGAACCAATAGTTTTGAAAATATTTCTTATTGGGTAAGATAGATATCTGATTTTTTTAAATATGTTATGTTTAAAAGACTTTTACTATAGATTTCATCACAAAAAAGGCTGTGTTAAAGATAGTGAATATCCAAAGGAAAATAAATATGATTTTGATATAGAGAAATTACCTTCTTTATGCTTGCCAGATCAATCTCATAATTATGAGTCAGATACCGTATACTTTATTATTCCGAATTCTAAAGAAGAAAAAAGGGTATTTGGTAGGACTAGGAATTTTAAGATTTTAAAAGTTTGGCTATTATTGTCAACTCTTCTTTTTTTAGGTGTATCATGTTTTCGACAAATTAAAACTGAAAAATTGGTCAATCGCAAAGAAAACGATGGAACAGAATTTTCACGAAGCTCAGTGCAAAAATCGGTTAGTATATTATAAAATCTAATTTAAAGTCAAAAATCATTTAGTATCTAATTTTACTACCATCCATAAAATTATTTTTTTTTAGGTTTGCTGTTTAACAAGTGTCCCTTTATTCGGTTACATTGAAGTTAAACTTAACTTGTACGTTGACAAAATATTTGAGCAGGCTGATTTTTTAAAATGTGAAGAGATGTTGAAAGAATCATATATTGAATTAAACAGATGTCTATCGATGAGATTGGAAACAATTGATTTAAACGATTTTTACATTGGACTTTGCTTGAGAGAGTTAATTAGTTTGTGGAAACATAAAATTGTAGTTTTGTTCAAGCTTCTTCTTCTTGAAAAACGTGTGTTGTGCTATGGTTCACCTGTGCGACCATTGTGTACTACGATACTCTCTATAATTTCTTTACATCCACATTTGATTGATAAGGGACTTTGGAATCGTAATGAAAGAAAACAAGAAAATTTGGAAGTAATTCAAGACGATAAAATCTTTGAAGAAAACATGAATGATGTAAACTCAATTGACTCTCTTAAATCTAATTCAATGATTCTTAAATGTAAGAAAATTAACAAAAAAATATTTGCATTAAATTTTCATTAAGTCTCATTCTTTATAGGCATACCATCAAAAGACTATTTCGCACCAATGAATTTATTTAAGAATGGATATTTATGCTTACCATTTATTTCCCTTTCTTATATTGATATAATAGCGGATAAATTAAATAATGGATTCATTGTAGGAGCTAGCAATATATTATTTCAACAGAAAAAAAGTTTAGTCGATGTTATAATTGATATTCCTACACAAACTATCGATTTTAATGATATGGAATTAAAAAAATCTCTTCAACTAACAAGCTATGATTTGAGATTTTTTGAACATATATTGAGGGGTATAGATTCTCCAAGCGAAGAAATGGGAGGAGTTGGAACTGATCAGTGGATTCGCAAACAATTTGAAAGTTATTTTACTTCTATGTTGAGAACAAACTATGAAGTTGACAATAATCGAGAAATAGAATGTTTTAATGAATGCTTCATGGAGGAATGGAGAAAAACCAATAATTACCAAGATTGGCTTGCAAAAAGAATTACTTTTATATCAAATGATCCAGAAGGAAATTGTTTTGATAATTTCCTTGTTGGCCACCCTTTTTCTCGTCAAACAATTAATGTCTCTGATGTTCGAAACAAAATTGTGCAGTTGAGTATTAAAATTTGATTATATTCATTTATGTTTTTGTAGAATAAATTATTTTTAACAGATCTATAAACAACACTCCAACTGCAAGGAAAACAGTAACAGCAGTAACAACAACTTTTTCCAATGCTAAATCAAGCTTTTCCTCTTGGCTTTCAAATTTTTCTACTAAAGAAGAAGTTTCTGAAGATTTAAAAGACGAATATACTAAAATTGAATCAGAAAAAAATTAATCAAATTTACAACTTAAAACTCTAATTTATTGGCATTTAATTAATTTCTAAAATATAATATTAGGATTAAAAAAAAATTACGATCTATGTAGTTGCGTTTCAAAAAAAAAGAAAAAAATCTTAAATAAAATGAATTAAAATATTTAAAATTTTTCTAGTAAAATCTTAATGTTTTAATTTTCAGAAAGAATTTTTTTAATGATTGATTTTTTTATTTACTACACAGCGATATACGAAGCTTGAATCCAAACGGGTTTTTTTATTTTAAATATTTATGTTATAGTGTTTTGTAAAACAAAACTAAACTTTAAAAAAAGAAAAACAAAATAAGAATTTTATCATTTTTTGAATCTGAAATAAAAATTCATATTCAACAAAAGTGAATTATAATATTTAAAAATAACTCTTTTAACAATGTACTGTTTGCAGTGTTTACTTCCTGTTAGTAAAATAAAATTATTGTAAATATTTATATTTGAATAAAGTTTGTAGCTAAATTATTTTCGTTCTAATCTCTCTGATTTGATACCATTAAAATGATTACTTAATTATTATTATTACCATTTTTAAGAAATGCAACATTGTCTAATGACTGTTTTCATTAAATTTTATTTTAGGTCCTTCTATTGCCTAAACCAACAGAAACGAACAATTTCTTCATACATCGATTGTTTATAGTGCTTTATCTTATATCATTTTTTCTGGAACGAAAAGTAATATCACAATTAATTTATGATTTAAATGATTTATGAATAATTTTTTTTATTTAATTATTTTAGCCTTGTACCATATGTAGTCTAGTTTTTGTAACTGCTGTTTTCCTCCTTTGTCAATCAGGTTTAGGTCATTGTATATTCTGGCGAAACTGTTCTGAAGCCACTTGCTGATTATTTACAAATCGTTCGTATTTACCTTAACTATATATAAAAAAAGATGTATAAAATATTAAGAGATTACATTAATTATGTAGGACTCATTAAAATATGTTTGCACATTTTGTTGTTCACGAAAATTTGAGCCAAAGTATAAAAAAGTAAGAAACACTGTTGGAATAAACGAATGAAGAATTGATAAAATATGTGATTTTTCGTAAATAATTGTTTATGTTTTTAGTAATATGAAAAAAAAAATAAATTTTTAGATTACAATTGTATACTTATAATCATCATTTAATGATTTGGTGAAATGTATCTACATTTTTAAAATTCATAAATGATTAGAAATGACTTTCAGAATGATGAAACATTCAACGATTGCTGAAGCAGCCTAAAACAAGGGTGAGGAACTGATCAAATTGATTTTTGATCTTTTTTTGATCAATTTGATCAGTTCCACATCCTGGGCCTAAACTAACTAATTGCATTATAAAAAGGGAATAACAATATTAATAAAAAATGATTAAAACTTTATTTTAAAAAATCAATTAAAAATGTTAATATGAAGAAAAATGCACTCATTTTTTTTTAGAATAATTTTTTTGTTTATATTATATTATTTGGAGGTATTTATCTGAAAATGTTATTTTACACATACTTGTATAGAGAAGATCTTTATGAACTTCAAGTATTTTAAGCATATGAAAAGTGTATAGGCGAGTAAAGATATGAGAAAATACATTCATATTTTTGGAGTAACACAGAGATAATTTCTCTCCACTTTAAGTTGTGTGTTTAACTTACCTACATACTCTTAATTCCAGTTCATTAGTTCATTTTTGTAAAGCGGACAAAAATCCCATAAAAAATTTAAGCAATTCATTTTATCCTTTAATAATATATTTAATTTAATGTTATAACACAAGTTAAACAAAATTAAATACTATGTACATCAAAAAATCAAATATTAAATTGAGTGAAATGGAATAAACATTTAAAATATTTTTTGAAAATTTTTATGCAAGACATATTTGGTTAACTTAAAATCATCAAGTGTATATGTGCACTCACATAGATATAACTTAAAAATTTAAAGACATTTAAAAAAAATTGATCAAATTTTCATTTTTTTTGAAAATTTTATAACATAAGCAACAAAATGAGAAATTTTCCTGAATTAACTTATTTTATTTGATCAAAAGAAAACAATAAATCTAAACAGAATGAATATAAAATATATTTATTGTATCATATATTTTTTGTGCTATGGTATAAAACGTATTACTTCGAGTCATTGTGAACCAATCAAAATCGAAATATGCAAAGGAATAGGGTATAATGAAACGTCAATGCCAAATTTAGTTGGACATGAAATGCAATCGGATGTTGATTTAACACTGCAGACTTTTTCTCCTCTGATAAGTTATGGATGCAGTGCGCAGCTCAAATTCTTCTTATGCAGTTTTTATGTTCCTATGTGTACAGTCAAAGTCAATAGTGTTATTGGGCCATGTCGTAGTTTATGTGAAGCTGTTCGTGCTCGATGCCATCCTGTTTTAAGTTCGTTTGGTTTTAGTTGGCCTAATAGCTTAGATTGCAATCGTTTTCCAAAAGATAATATGGAAGGATCAATGTGCATGGAAGGTAAATTAAATATATTAACTAATTACATTTCAAGGCAACAGAACTCAACTAAACAGTTAAAGAAATTAAACTTACTGATTTTTTAAAATCTTTTTTTTATGCAATATAATAAGGACCAGGTGAAAGTTCAACGATTTCTGCTGTACCGAATAAAATTCAGCCGCTTCAATCATCATGCAAATATTTGTATAAAGCCCATTTGTATGTTAGACTCAACAGAAACAATAGATGTACACCATTATGTGAGGCTGAAATTCTTTTTGATATAAATGAAAAGCATATTGCTTGGCTGTGGATTGGATCATGGAGTATTGCAGCAATTCTTATATCAATAATTGCGCTACTTTGTTTGATCTTATCTGATAGTAAAAGAGATAAAAATCTTTTACCATTAGTTGTTAGCCACTGCTTAGTTGGAGTATCGTGGATGATACGAATTTTAGCAGGAAGAAACAACACAAGTTGCGGTTATGACATGCAATTTCCAGGGATATCATTAGTATTAAGTGATAATTTAACTTCAAATCCTTGTTCTTGTGTTTTTTTACTCCGATATTATTTCGGAATGTCTGCATCGATATGGTATTTATTTTAATTTTTTTCATTGTTTGTTCTTCAATTTTTACAAATATTTCTCTTGTATTATTTTATTAAGGATTGCCATACTTAGCTATCGATGGAATTTAAATTTGAGATGTTATGTTAAAGAAATTCAAAATTGTGAACGGGAACACAATACTTTTCTTCAAATTTGCGCCTATGGAATTCCAGCAATTCAAACCATAATATCTTTAGTTATTCGACTTGTCGATGCAGATGAACTGCTAGGTGAATATTTGTTTTAAATAAATTATCATAATTTTATTAATCTGTAAAATATTTTGGACCATTTAGGAACATGCTATGTTGGAAATCAATCAGATAAAGCATTATTGTCTTTAGTAGCAATTCCTATGCTTATATTTTGGACAATTGGTTTGTTTTTTTTTTTTAAAGAACTATACATTATATTTCAAATCTATTTCTCTTCTTTAGGATGTGGATATTTACTAAGTGGCTATTTAACTTTAAAATCATACTCAAATCTACAATTACCTGCTCATTTGAATGGATTGGGTGCATTCTTATTCATATATAATTGTCTTACAGCGATTATATTGCTTTCTTTGTTTTATATTTTTGGAAATAGAGAAAACTGGATAAATTTGATTGACAACACTAATAATCAACAAATGAGAGCGCCATTATGGTTGTACATTTCTCATCCATTTTTAGAATTGCTTGCAGGTGTTCTTTCGTCAGCGTGGGCAATAGGTCCAAAATTAAGATTTGGACTTTGTCAAACGAGCAAAACAAAACAACAAATTTATAAGCCACCATCTTCAGTACAATGTCAACATAATCCATTTCACTCTGCTTCATATCAAACGATATGTCCTCCGAATTCAGTAGTATCTAATTCATCAATAATATCAATGAATCTATTAACAAAAAGCTCTTTGGTTAGAAAAAATCAGTCACATCACATAAATCCGCATTCTCATGGACGAAGATCCCGAATTTCATACAGGACGTCTTCTATTCAATCAGCAAACTTAACAGCAAATGAAACAATTTTATAGTTAAACTCTGATAAACATGAATCAAAATCATTTTACAAGAAATGTAAATTATTATCGTTGTTTAATAAGTAATAAGTAATAATCAATTAATGGCAACTATAATATTGATTTAATTGAAATTTGGAGATTGAATTTAAGATTAAAAGTAAAAACCCGTACTTACATTATTATTTTATATACAAAAATAATTATATTAAATATTTTTTTATGCATACATTAAATAAATCAATGGCTGTGATATACTAAGGATTAATTAAAATTAAGTGTTAGCTTGTTAAATTTTTTTTTGATACATCTTAAAAAATTTGTAAAGAAAATTAAATATTTTAAAAAATTATATTTTTTATATTTGAAAAAGTTTAGAGAGAGTTAAATAAGAGAGAAAGAGTTAAATTAAGAAAGAGTTAAAGGAGAGAGTAAGAATTAAATAAGCGAATAAGAATTAAAAAATACGACTCAGTCGGGATAAAGAAGTCGTGATAATATAAACTAAATTAAAACCACCCAATAGAACCCAACGAAACTACAATGAAATAAATAAAAATCATTTATTTTTAAAAATTGTAATGGATTCCGTTTTAATTAGGAAATTTACAGACTTCCTCGATTCATCAAAAAAAAATTAACATTTTAATTTAGTTTATTCTGTCAATCACTAAACGAGATTGAGAAGTGTTGACCGTGAAAATCTAAAGAAAAGTGTGATTCTGTCAAAGTACTAAACGAGATTGAGATGTATTGACAGTGAAAATCTAAAGAAAAACCTATTCTGTCAAAGTACTAAACGAGATTGAGATGTATTGACAGTAAAAATCGAGACTAAAACTCTCAACAAATTCAACAAAAATAAGTGAAAGAAAAATTCAAAATTATAAAAATAAAAAGTGAAAAATATAAAAAAGTCTAAAGGAAGGCAAAATTAAAAAGAAATTAATTAATTAAAGAATTAATAAAGAAATATTCTACTTAAAAATTACATAAGAAAGTCTACGTGACTAACGGAAAAAATTAACAAAGCGCATGAAGCAGCTTGACATATGAGATGAAGAAAAAATATTATCAGCCACTACGAGTGAAGCTTGAAATTGAAAGAAAAAATAAAATAATAAAATAAAATAAAAAATGCGAAATTATTATAAAGAATAAAAAGTGAAAAATATAAAAAGTCCCAAAAAGGAAGGCAAAATTAAAAAGAAATTAATTAATTAAAGAATTAATAAAGAAATATTCTACTTAAAAATTACATAAGAAAGTCTACGTGACTAATGGAAAAAAATTAACAAAGCGCATGGAGCAGCTTGACATATGAGATGAAGAAAAAATATTATCAGCCACTACGAGTGAAGCTTGAAATTGAAAGAAAAAAATAAAATAATAAAATAAAATAAAAAATGAGAAATTATTATAAAGAGAAAAAAGTGAAAAATATTAAAAGAAAATTATCTAAAATAGTTAACAAATTACACAAAAAATAAAAATCTTAGCTGTAAAACTGTATCTACGTGACAATAAATAAAAAAGAAAAAGCACATTTTTGAAGCGTGTCATATGAGAACAGTGTTTATATTACTAGTGACCACATGTGATGGCTTGATATTGGAGAACTTAAAGCAGATATGGCAGTGGATAGATGAATATATAGACAAAGACAAAGAATTCAAAAATAAAATAAGAATGAATTGTGTAATTTGTAATTTAAAAAATTAAATCGCAATATGATTACATAAAATGTGAAACTGACCAGTGCAATAATTATGCACATAATATATGCGTCGCTCATCTACCTACATGGAGATGTATTAATTGTATTCAAGCATTGGATGCAACAAATGTTACAATTGCAAGAGGCGCAAGAAGAAAAAGATACTAATGCAACATTAATGGATGCACCGTTAGTAAAATTAACTGATTTGACTGAAGACGAATCTGATAATCATACACAACAAGAAACAAACAACAATCAACAAGTTGACAACAATTCAATTTTAAATACAATTATTAACAATCCAGAACAAGTAACAAATAACAATCAACAAGTAGACAACAATTCAATTTTAAATACAATCATTAACAATCCACAACAAGTAACAAATGATCATCAACTTCATGGTAACAACATGGGTTGTAAACAATGCAAATCTGAAGACGCAATCATGATTACAACAATCAACCAAGTGCATACCAATCAGAAAGAGAACGAGGATTTGTAAGTAAAGGAAATAATCGATATGAGAAAAACATGAATTCAAAAAGGTAACAATGGAAAAGGAGCCAAATCGCCCTCCTTTCGATCCAAATAAAAATCCCAATTATGCTAATCAATATAGTATGGACACTTGTGTGATTTGTAAAAAGAGCTGGAAGTAATCCTCCAGACTATATGCTACGATATTTTCATGTGAAAACAACTTTCATTTTCATTGTATACAAAGATCTAATAAACCATACAAATTAGACAATAATATTTTACTTTGCGGAAACTGCTATGGTGATAGAAGCTCTAAATCTAGTACAAGAGCAACCAGTTCTATTAATTTAGGTTCAGATACCAGTCAAAGGGTCAATAATCAAGACAACAGAAGATCAAGAAATTCTTATCAACAAAACAGAAATAACGTTAGAACACCGAATAGAGAAACAATAGAGCACAAGCCAGACAGTCATTTTTACCGCCAAACTTAAATGAACATGAAAGTACTAATTCAGCTCTATTATTAGAAATGAAAAGAAATCAAGTCAGACAACTTCCCATTATTAATGAAGGAGAAGGAGTATTAATGTGGCCCAGTTTTATAGCTGCATTTAAAGAAACCGAAAATTTGTTTTCCATAATAGAAAATTCCAACAGAATAAAAGAGGCAATTAAAGATTCAACTTTGTTACAAATAGGAGGAAGTTCACTGATAAGCATAACTGAATTTCAACAAGCTTTGGAAAATATTAGTCGAAGAATGAAAGACCCTGATAGAATGATTCAGAATCATGCAAACAAGTTGTTAGGACATAAAAAGCCAGAACCCAACAAAACTAAACAGGTCATAGAGTTAATGGACGCGATTATTGATTTTTATACCATACTAAAATCAATAAAATCCAAAACTTATTACAACAACATGGAATTTATTTCTAATGTAGCTGATAAATTACCAAATTTCATTCAAAACAAGTTCTATGATTCTTGTAGAAAATCCAACCAAGCAGGATATCAACCAAATTTCAGAAATTTAGCAGAAGTAGTAGAAGAACAACTTGAGGTACTACAAACGCGTTTAAATATGGAAAGTTATTTACCCGAAACAATGCAACAAAACAACAAAATAATAATCAAAAGAAACCAGTAAACAAACTTCAAATAAATGAAAATGAAAATGTATACAATATTCAATATCAAAAACAAGAAAACAATAATATAATGAATAATCGAGATAATAATTCCGAAAATACTCCAAAGAGATATTTGTGCCAAATATTGTTGGTATCACAAATCTACGGATCATTATGCCAGTAAATGTCAAGATCTAAGAGACATGTCTGGTAAAAGAAATATTTGATCTTGCGAAAGCAAATAATATTTGTTTCTATTGCGGTTTACCTAGACACGAAATTTGTAATCTGAGAGACAAACTTTGCTGCAGAATTTGTTAAGAAAATCATTACACACTAGTGTGTTGGAAACGTAAAGGCAGAGAAAATAATACTTTGGAAGTTGAGACTCAGACTAATTACATAAATATGTTACGTATACATGAGAATGAGGAAGAAAAGAAGAGATTGAGGAAAATGATCAACAAGCTCATGGACATTTTTTCATACAAGAAATATATAATGAAGAGGTAAAAAACGAATATAACAATAAAGAAACAGTTCTTAATATAAATAATAATGAAGAAACAAATACAGAGGTTAACGAACAACCTACTATAAATATTCATGGATGCGTTTCAGTTGAATTAAAAAATGGTACAAATCTTACCGTATTAATAGACTATGGATCTACCACTTCATTGATAAAGAAAGCTTCGCTGACAAGGCTTTACTTGAAGGACCTAAATATCGCTTTAAATTTCCAATCTATAGGAAATAAGTCTATAACTGACATAAATTCCAGAATCGTAAAGTTACAGATAAAGAATTGTGGAATAGCAGTTTATGCAAGAACCTTTAAGCAATTAAATCTACCAGAATATAAGTTTAAAGAAGCAGAATTTAAACAATATGAACATTTAAAAGATTTAAAACTAAAAGATTATGATCATATAGATGCCATAATAGGCTTGGATAATCCGGAAATTTTCGAACAAATACAAATTTTCGAATCAAAAGACAAAAAACGATCCTACAGGATACAGATGTCCATTAGGAGACTATATTATTTGGCACAAGCGTCAGTTTCAGCTCTTTATGAAGAATTGCAAAACAAAGTCCAAATCAACAATGAAAATCTAAATAACAGTTCAAGTAAGCAAAAAACAAATGAGACTACAGATCCAAAAATCGGCATCGATATATCAGTCGACGTTAAGATAATAGAACACACAAAAATCAATCCAGAGGAACACATTAAGGAAATAAAACAGAGTTTTAAAGATGAAGTGAGCTACAAACGAAGCATCAAAACGTGCATCAAAGAAAATAAGTTGAAGCTACCCAAAATTATCAAAGGTGCTGTCAAAATCAAAGATAAAAAGAAGATTAAGAAGATTAAACAAAGATCAATTTCTAACAAAATCATAAAATTTAACACATTAAATACAAAAAAAAATATAAAAAACAACAATTTTATAATGAGAAATTGGAAACGACGCAACCGAGCACAAGTCTACAGTATCACATCCAAAAATAAGTATCGAAACATTAAAATTCCTATTTGTTCTAATACATTTTCTAATTTCAGATTCATGAATCTGAGATCAGATATGAAGGTACATAACATATACAGCATCCATTGAACATCCAGTTCTAAGAAGCATCTGACAAAAGGAATATTTGACTGCAGCATACAACGAAGAAATGGATAACATGATACAATAATGAACGAGAAGATACATTAGAATTAGAGTTTAAAAAGCAAAATTTAAAATCTTTAAATTTAAAGAAATATAAATAATTTAAGATTAAAATTTATCTCAAACATAAATAAGAATTTACTACACCAAAAATTCGAATTCTATCTAAAATTAAAATATTTCAAATTTAAATCTACAAAATACTTTTCATTAAGTTTAATAACTTTAATCATTTAAAAGATAAAATTTAATAATTAAAAAATTTTGAGAATTTTTTTTTTTTTTTTAAAATTAACATTAACAAAGCTAAAAGTTAAAGTAAGAAAATGCGGTATACGGTATACAAAAGATAAGAAAATTGCAATTAAAAAAAAAATATATATATATATAAATATATATATATATATATATATATATATATATATGTTTTTCATGCTATAAGTTTCTGAAAACACATTTTTCCTTGGCCGGTGTGTTAAATTTTTTTTTGATACATCTTAAAAAATTTGTAAAGAAAATTAAATATTTTAAAAAATTATATTTTTTATATTTGAAAAAGTTTAGAGAGAGTTAAATAAGAGAGAAAGAGTTAAATTAAGAAAGAGTTAAAGGAGAGAGTAAGAATTAAATAAGCGAATAAGAATTAAAAAATACGACTCAGTCGGGATAAAGAAGTCGTGATAATATAAACTAAATTAAAACCACCCAATAGAACCCAACGAAACTACAATGAAATAAATAAAAATCATTTATTTTTAAAAATTGTAATGGATTCCGTTTTAATTAGGAAATTTACAGACTTCCTCGATTCATCAAAAAAAAATTAACATAGCTGAAACTAAAATTTTATTAATATTTTAAACGAAATAAAAAATAAGTTTCTTAATTTACATTTTGCATTTAATGAATTTTCGAATTTCCAGGAGACTTTTTTTTTTAATTCAAAATAAATTTTTGTTTTGCATTCTACTGAGAAAATCAGAAATACTGAGATGTACTTTTTAAAAAATGTCTGAATGAATTCAAGGAAATCTGAAATTTTAGTGCTAAATAAAACTCTAAAAATTTTAAAATGATAAACATTTAATCAAATTCTAAACTAGATATTAATTACTGAACAGAAAAATAATAAAAGGCCTATTTCACTAAGGTGGATAATCCTATCCGAAGATTATCCTTTTTTTCGATCCGAGGATAATCCACAAAA
This sequence comes from Chironomus striatipennis, assembly GCA_026123125.1. Taxonomy (NCBI): domain Eukaryota; kingdom Metazoa; phylum Arthropoda; class Insecta; order Diptera; family Chironomidae; genus Chironomus; species Chironomus striatipennis. Next base: position 27,357,976 of record CM047392.1, read on the forward strand.
TTTTTTCACGTTTAAAATTTCATGAAAAATTAAGAAAAATTATTTTCAAAAAAAAATTATGGATTGATGGATTTCACTAAAAAAAATTATCCATGGATAAGGATAGTCCAGAGATTATCCAGACTGAAAATCAAAAATCACAATGGTCTGAAATCGAAAAAAGTGTCCAAAATTTATTTTAAGTCGTGTCTTTTAAACCTCATCATTTAAATGCAGTATTATAAAACATAAACTAACGCATCTTCTGTGAAAATATTAAGCTTCCAATCGTTGTCTAACTCTGTCAATAATTATCTAAAGTCATCAAAAATTTGTTCACAAAAACACCATGAAAAAGTTTTCATAAATTTTTCCACTTTCTCTTGTTTGTTCTATGTTCTAATCACTGTCAATACCTTAATTAATGCTCAAATTTTATGTTAAAGCTTCTAAAACATTAGCCAAATGCTTTATCATTAGGGAAAATGCAATTAAAATTTTGAAAATTTCCAAAACTTTAAACGCAAATTACATTATTTTGTCACCTGAATGAACCTCTGAAACTCACATGCATCGTAAGATTGAGTCTTTATTCTACTTCTAATCATACTCTGACAATGCGGAAATATGCGGAAATTGAGATATTTGCATTTTAATTTCACTTGTTTTTCCAAATTTTTTCATACAAATTTGATCGTGCACAAATTTTTTTTGAAAACAATTTTAAATTTTTAATGAAAAATCATGTTTATCTTAAATATCATAAGCTCATATTTTCAGAGATGTATAATTAAGGCATGATAAAGCTATTGACACTTTCAAAATAAAGAAAATCAACCAAAACTTTGCGACCTCTAAAGTTTATAACAAAATATAAATTTTGGACACTTTTTTCGATTTCAGACCATTGTGAAAATGTTAAACTTGATCTCCCCCAAGTTTTTCATTTTCAGGATAATCCACTGGATAATCCCTGGATGATCTTTATCCATGGATAATCTTTTTTAGTGAAATCCATCAATCTTTAAAAAATTTTTAAAAATGATTTTTCTTAGTTTTTCATGAAATTTCAAGCGTGAAAAAATTTTGTGGATTATCCTAGGATCGAACAAAGGGATAATCTTCGGATAGGATTATCCACCTTAGTGAAAGCGGCCCAAAGTTTTATTTTATTACATTCTGTATAAATCTGTCATAAATAAATTGAATGAAAACATTTATTATATAATAATCATGTACTCTGCATCCATGCACTTGCTTAAAAGATTTCGCTTGTATAAAGAGCCATTATGAAATTTCCAACAATTATGAAAAGGAAAGGATTTTCCCCCTTTTTCAATTTTAATTTTAAATTACTTTAGTCCTTTTCTCCATGATGAGACATAATTTCTTTCATTTTTTTGCATGAGACTTTTTCAAAAGAAGATTGCCATTAATTCAAAATTGAATTTTTAATGGATTCATTTATAATTTTTTTGCATATACCCAGTTTATTTTTAGTAAGATAACTGTCTGCAAGTATCAAATGTCATATTGAACCATTTAAAATTAAACCTAAACCTGTCAATAGAATTTTTGAGCTTTCTTTACATATTTTTAATAATTAATTCTCATTATTTTTGATTTCTTAATTTTTTGATAACAACTAACTGCATATACCTATGTATTAAGTACATTAAAAGCTAAAGACTTTACTTAAGAATACACACGAACTGATAAAAGTGTTAGAAAAATACTAACAAAAATCTCTTTAACTAAAATAGATAAAATGGAAAAATTCTTCCTAATTATCAATAAAATATAAACATTGTTATGAACTAGGAGGGTGTTAGCAATTGAGATGAGATTTATAACATTTCATTATGGAGAATAAAAGAAATATAATGCTTGAGCTAAACGTTGCAAATTGAATCTTAATTGGAGAAACTGAGTGTAATGAATGAATAAAAGCGAAATTAGGAAATGGAATTAATTACCGAAACCATTAAATAAAATAGTATATGTGTAAGGAGAAAAAAAAAAGCATTTCTATTATTTTATATAAAAAGAAGATGATTTGTTAATGTAAACGTATTAGTTTATATATTGAAAAAAATCTCTAAGGATTCAAATTAATGATTTCCTCATACTGCAATAATAATATAAAATCCTTAAATTGTTTGTTTTTGTCAGCTTTCGTAAATAAAGAATCTCGAAAAACTTTTTAATGAGATTTATTTTGAAATTTTATTTATTTCATTCTTTTACAAAATCACAATCCTTAATCCTTATACTGCCTTATACAACTTACTTAATCGATCAAAACAAGAAAAAATGAATAAGACGTTAAATTTGTTCGAAATGCATTTCAAGTTATCATATTAGTAAATAAAATTGTTATATTTTTTTCAATATGAAACTGTAAATTAAATATAAAGGTGATAAAATAAAAGTAAAATAAACCGGATTTACTTCCATTTATTGTGATTTGTAAAAGTAAAATTTAATCTCACATACAATATATTGTTTGCTCAAGTTATCCTTTCTAATGTTCAATACCAAACATGTCTTCATGAAAGTACAACCATCATTTGTTTTCATAGAAGTATTACAAATGATTTGCGAGTTGGAATAAAAAAGTTATGTTACTTATATATTAAGTTTTCCTTTATTAATGATAATAAATATGTTTTCTTTATTTGAATAATTGCAGGAATCAAGTTTCTATTAAGTAAAATATGTATTATCGTTTACTTCATATGTATGTATATAAATTACTTTTGTACTGTTTTGAGTTTGCTGAAGGAGAAATTTCATATGCGCAAGCGCTGAGAAGTAGGAGAAATAAGAAAAAAAATCAACCAATCATGAGAGTGTAGTAAATTTATGCATTTTTTACCACTACAAATATAATGATAAATTTAAGAGAAAATAATCTATATCAAATTGCTTTTTAGATGATTGGATTTGAGCAAAATGAAGAGAAATATTTTAAAAAGAATTTTTTACTTCCTTGAAAATTCCTTCTTCTTCCTTCCTTAAGAAGACTACATTGAAGAAAAAAATATTATACAATTACGATAATGGAATGGAAATAAAATGAAATAATAAATTTAGTTGATAAATTTTTAAATTGCTTTAACCATAACGTTAAAAATTCATTATACAACGCAACGATGAAAATATTGTTTAAGTCGTCTTTGTTTTCTTCTTTATAGAATAAAACGAAAAACATAATAATTGTCATCAACCAGAAAATACTGTTAATTGATTCAATCAATATATTGAGAGCAGCAAGACACTTCATAAAAGATTTATTTTATTAAAAGCAATTTATGTTGATGATTATTAATCAAAATTCATTTAAAAAATAATATACATTTTTAATAAATTGATTGAATTTGAATTAAAAGGCATGATGAAAATTAATTTAAAATATCATGAAACAAAGAAAAATACGGGTAAAGATTTATAAGAAAAAAAAAATAGTTGAAACGAATTTTTAAATGCTGAGCAAGAGTGTTAAAAAATTTAGTAAACTAAAATAACACCCTCTTCACTTTACCCTTTTTTAGAAACCAAGAAAAAATTAACTATAATTTTTACATGTGTCAAAATAAACCCTCTGAATAATAATAATACTAATTTTCTCTTTCATTGAATGTAATTGAAATTATAACATTTTGTGAAAAGTGTACTTATCTTGAGGGGATGATTTGATGTTTTATTCATTTGGGATATTTTTTCCAAACGATTTTTAAGAATTCATTTTATTTTGTTTAACGATCCATGGAATACTTATTTATTGTTGATATGTTGACTTTTGCTTATTTTTTAGAACATGTGAAATAATTTTTGATGAATGATTGCAAGTCTTTAGGCATTCAAAAATCATTGTTTTTCGACAACAATAAATCTCAGAATATTTAGAACCTTAGTTATTAGTTCAAACAATTATACTCCGAAATTCGGAACGACAAATTAGAATCGGAACGACCTATGGATCTTAAAATTTATTATATATTTAAGTATCCCTAATGCAACTAGCGTGTAGTACCTATAAAAACGAATATTGTGTCAGTAGAAGTGATAAGTTGAAGAAGATTAAAGAAGTTAGTATTGTTTTTGGATAATTCCTTTCATTTTAAAATATCTTTAGCTTTAGCACAAGTATTAAAACGTGTGCACACTCATTTTAAAATGGAAATTATAATATATTTAAAATAAAAAAAAAAAACAATTTTAAGAATTTTATCATAGAAATGCGCTTCCGTCGGTAGTTATATCCATCCATACATACAAGTTTTTAGTTGAATGAAAAAATCCACTTGAAAATCCCTCTTAAGTAAATTGAATAACTATTCATTTACTATTTATATTTTTTTAATTTTTTCTATAGAACAATCAAAGATTATTTTTTTAAGGAATAAAATAATTGAGATTGTTATCAACAATTACAATCATAAGTGTTTTTCTCTCCTTCCCTGTGATATTTTACACAAATTTTATTCATTCAATTTTGAATGATTTTCATAATTTTATTTTTACCTAGATTTTTTTATGCTTAATTCTGTTTAATGTGAATTTTAAATTATTGAATTGAAATCGCTTACGATGAATGATATGAAGTAGTTTTATATTTATAAAAATAACCATCAAGAATAAAAGTATATAATAAAAGGAAGTAAGATGCAATTCAAAACGGAAGAGCAAATAAAGTTTAATGCAAAAATTAGATATCTTAATAAATAAATGTGCAAATAAATATGCAGTCATGTATGAATTTTGTTTGAAGCTATATATATATCAATCTCAAAAGCGTCAAAACGAAAAAAAAAAATTAACTTAATTCTGCTTAATAGAATGATTAAGAACGCAAGTGCTCAAGATGATTTCGTTTATTGTTTTGTGTGGGAGATAGACGAGTGTTCATACTTAATAAAATTATTTGATATGAATATGAAAACAAAAATTTATTTATAAATTGAGTTTAATTGAATTAAAGAACATTCTAAGACAGCAGATCTATTAATTTGATGTTCTTGTTCAACGTTTAATTGAATAAATTAATATCATATGTTTGCAAAAGTTTAGAATTTATATGCGGAATGTTTTTATGCCTGAATAACTTCATATAGAATTAAATTTTTATTATTTTAGTTAATGTTTAGTTAATATTTACACAATACTGTTAATATATCAAAGCTATGACAATATGATACAATTCTTTTTTTTTTAAGAATAAAAATAAATCTAGGTGTAGCATTATGAACATGGAGCTCTGATAATAACTAAATGAAATTCTTTATTGCACAAATATGCAAAAGTAAATTAAGCATAATGTTTATTTCATGAACACTCTTCTCTTATATCAAAAATGAATATTGATACAAATGCTATTGAATTGTTTAAAATAATTTAAAAACTGAAATTGTCACATTGATTTTAATAAAAATTTAAATTCAATTATCTGTGATTTACAGGTAAAATATAAAACGAAAATTTCAATTCAATCATGAATGATTCAATATATCAATTTCAATAAAATTGCAGTTTGAAATTACTTCATATGCTGTTGAAATGGCTCTGTCATCTCAATTATGCATTTCAATAGGCATTCTCATGACAAAAATTGAAACGATCATGTATGATTATAATACTCCAACAATATAGGGGAAGGATTGAAAAATATTTTTATTGTGTAAATTTAATAAATTTGCATCCGCTTTAATATGCTTTTTGATATTATTATCGAATAAAGTGAGTAATTTAATTCATGGTATGTTTTTAGTTTCAATATGTAATATGCGAGTATGCTTTTATATGCTAACACTTTCTCAAATACGTCATTTATGTTAGATCAAAATGCGTACATTCATATAATATACTTTATTGAATCAACAGTAATTGAAACAATTGAAACAAAAAATTAGATCATTGTTTTTGTGACATGTTATGTAAGGTCAGAAAACAATTTTTTTGTGTTTTTTTTTCTCGTTTTGATATATTTTAAGAAAAAGTTTAAAATTTTTTCAGACACCTATATGCTCAATAAAATTAATTTTTAAATATGATCTATATGATTTAAATAAAAAATTAAACCACAAACTTATTTAAAAAGCAATTTGCAATAATAAATTCATAAATGACATAATTAAAAATTTTGTGTAATTCACCATACTTTCAGTAAATATACCACATTTTAATTAAAATGAAAACATCCTCAAATTAAGTCATTAGTTAAATTGGTTTTCATCAACCATCTGTGCTTTTTAATTCTTTCAGCATACATATTTTATTTACAGCCATATATTTGAATTAAAAACACAGTGAAACTCTAATAAATGAAATTTTCTCTTCAACATTTAATTTTAAAAATGAAAAAGCGCAATAAATTTCACTTTTGAAATGTTAAAGTAAGCAAAAATTATTCAAAGCTCAGGTGTTAGTATTTTAGTTCTCAATGTGAAGTAGGATGTGAAGTTACTTTTCATTATCATATGATTAAAATGTCTTCTAGTTTTAGATCTATGTAAAAAACTGAGAATCAGGAGTCACATACTTTAGATTATTTTTCTGTTTTTTTCTTTATAAGCTACAACTCGCTAAGCTATCATACTAGCTTAGTAAAGTTTTTTGGAGCCTAAAACTTTTTAGAATCTTTATTAAATTACTACTTTATTAAGAATCAAATTGCAGTTTATGATTTATGTAATTGGCATTGATAGTCAAAAAGAATCAATATTACGACTTAAATACTTAAATTTTTTGACAAAATTGAAATTTTGTTTCAGCGTAGGTTTTTTCAAGATTTTTTTTACTAACCTACTCTTCGTTACTAAGATACTAGGGAGGCGAAAAAATCAAATTTTTTACTCTACTAAGCTGCTAGCTTATGAAGAAAAAACGAGTGTTTGATTTGATTAATCTCATATTAAGCAATCGTCTATGTGAAATTTTATCATTTATCGTGGCAAAACTGTTCAAAAATTTGCTGGATACTCTTCATCTTTTTCATGAGCTCAAACTCATGCATAAAGTGGAATGAGAAAAATTTAAAAATTGGATTTTCGAAGCAAATCAACCAAAGCTTTTTGTGGTATGACTCGTAAAGCAGTATATGTGAATAAATCCTGGTAAAATCGGTATAGGATTCGGTCATCAAAATGAAAAATTGGAAACGAAGTTTGATACTAAATCAATTTTCTAATTCAATTTCAATTCATCCTTTTAATTTTATAAATACGTGTACAATAGTGAAAGATGAAATAGGACTCGAATTTTTTTATTACAATTTTTCTTCATGAATTTTAATTCAAACATAAAGAAAAAAAAAGTATGAACATTAATATTGATAATATTCAAGTCCTCATAGCTTTAGAGCAAATACTCGTAAATACACATTTTTGTTACAAACCAAGTAATGGATAGGATAATACGATTACATTCAATTTTTCTTATTTTCCAAAATGTTCATAAATTTATTACGCGCGGATTTTGAGTTCTTGTCCCTTGGTATTTCAAAAGTGTCGGATTTCAATAATACAAATGAAATGAATTTATGTGCAGGAGTGTATATGTGTGGGAAAGATTTCATATTTTTAAAGTAGAGGAAAATTTAATAACTTTTCTAATTTATACCAATCTAATTCAATTTAATGCTGCTCACACATTTTATGTTTCTTATTAATATTACTTTTTTGCAAAAAAAAATAATAATAATAATAATAATAATAATGAATAAATAAAAAAATAAACCTTTTCGTAAATTATTAACTATTTTTGTGAATCCTTCTAACAGGAAATTTACGTACTAAGTACGTTTGCTAACATCGAATTATTAAGAAAAAATTCTTTATACCCAAATATTTCGCGGCTTTTTGTACATAATGACAACAAGCTTTCTACCATGCTGATGCCTTGCTTGACGGATAGCAATACTAGTCTAAAATAATATCACCAGTAGCTGCCATTAACTAGAATCAGTCGTTACAATAAACAATCATAGCCGGCATGCAAACTCTAACTTTATCGTTCCATTTCACAGAAATCAAAGAAAAAAAATTAAAAAAAAATCCATATCCATATATACACTGCTACACCAAATTCGTAAGCTTCATGATTTTTTAATGAAATTAATTAACATCTAATCAAATATTTATTTAATGAATTAAGACATTTTAATTAAATTTTTCACAAAATTAACAAATACATCCTCAAGATTTTTCATTTTAGCTTTTAAAACCCAAAATTACCTTATATACACAATTATTGTATAATCTTTATTATGTGTATTCAACTGTAAATACAAATATGTGTTGAACTCATCTTACATAAACGAGTATTTAAAAATTTATTCTAAATAATTTAAAAATATAATGAATATGATGTTGACAGAAGACTTATAACGATTGTTTCAAATTGCAATTATTTTAAAGTACATTAACAGTTGCCTGAGGCTATGTAAGCGATGATGATTATGGTTTCATTCATTACTTTATTTCCATTTTCTTGTTATAATAAAACGAACAAGAGGGAGTCCTTTTCAAGCACATAACCTCTTATGAACTGTTTAAAACATTATTATTTTCCAATGAATAAAGTTTATATATTAAATTTATTTATTTAAATTTATGAAGTAATATTTGTATAAAATTCAATTTGTTCAAACTGCTATTTAGCTATTGTTCAATGATTTATTGAAAGAAATAATAACAATGATTCACTGTGAATTGAACTACGCGACATAAATATTTTCAAGATAATAAATGTTCAAAATTACAGCCATATCAAGATATAGTAAAATAAAGACTGTATCATGATTAAACTTGTATCTCTCGAGTGAATGAAGTTGTATTGTATGTTCAGAGAAAACAATAATATCAGAAAGTACTTTTAAGGGGAAAAGAGGCGTCAACATAAAACATGTGAATACGAGTTTGTTTGATTGTATGTATGTGCGCATCTTCTCTTTTGTATTCGTTATAAAGGATTTAATGAGAATCTGGCCAGCTACGTAAGTATTATAATTTTGTACTGTGAGAGTTATATTAAATGAATTTTGTGGATCGCATTTTACTCAGATTTTTCTTTAATATTATTTTTTAATAATATCATTATGCAATATGTATTATATTATAAGTTGATAGCTGTGTGTGATGTTGATTCGATCTAATTGATAATTGCTGACGAAAACATAGCACTTATTCAGTTGCGAAACAAGCGTGGAGCATTGAAGACGTAAAATACATAAGTGTGTTAAAGAAAATTTTATCAAACACTATTGGATTAATTCTTATTAGAATAAAAAAAAAATAAAATAAAATAAAATATAATAAAATAAAAAAAAAAAATATTAATTTATAAAGATTTTTTTCGAATCATAAGCGAGATTCTCTCGCATTATAACATTCACAATTTTTACGGAAGGAAATAAGGTAAAAATTATTTTAAAAAAAATATTCACAAAATAAATAAAATTTATAAAACAAAATTTAAAAAAATGGATATAAAGTGAATAAATTATAATAATTTTAATAAAAAAAAGTGAAAAATTGTGCTAATGTGTAGTTATAATATTTTTCAAAAGCAAAAGATTAAATAAAATAAAACTAAATTAAACTCTTAATGTACTTTTCGACGACCAAGCAGATTAACATAAAAATATAAATAAAGTGTAGAAAGTGGTGACAAAATTAAAATATATATTTTAGCTTTTTTAATAAATACTTATGGAACTTAGTTGAACTTTTTTTTATGTTAAGCAGAAAGTTTTTTTTTTGTTTGAAAATCTTTTAATCAATAAATTTAAAATCTTATTTTAAAAAATTTAAAAAAAAAAAAAACTGAAAAATTTCGTATCTTATTAATATCCTGAAAAGTTTGAAATAAGACAAAATGTCCAATTGTGATTTTTTTTTTAAAAAAAAAAACCGACGCAAAATTTTAATATTTGAAGAAAAAACAAATAATTTATATTAACTCATATTTTGATTCAATCTAAAAACATTATGTTAAAATATCTAATATAAAAATTTAACGCAAGTCATTCTACATGATTATCAAACGATTAAAACAATTGTTTGTTCAAGTGAATTGAAATATTTAATTAAAATAATGCTACAACGATGATATTTGTGTATTGAATTAAATTTACACAAATGTTTTCCTACTTAAAGAATTTTTTATGTCAGAATAAGCACATATGATGTTCTTGAAAAATATAGTTTCAGAAATCTAAATCATGAAGAAATATTTATTGTTTTAAAACTTTTTAAATTTACTCTTATAAATAATATTGTTTTAAAGCTTTTTAAATTTACTCTTATAAATAAAATTATATTTTAAATACTTTAAAAGATACCTCCCGCTTCGGTGCCGGGACGAGGAATGTTTTGTTATCATTGTCCACCTGCACTTCACACTTCTAATGGAACGCAGCAAAGATTGCCTACGTTGGAATATCCTTTTGCTCCAACCCATCCATGTAATATTCAATCAAGTTATTTTGGTCTTTTTGTTAAATAATAATTTAAAATGTCATTATTTAAAAAGATACAAGCTATTCATATCATCCAGCAATACATGATGAAACCTTCGTAAGACGAAAACAAAGAAGAAATAGGACAACTTTTACGCTGCAGCAGGTATTTTATTTAGGCAATTTTTTAGTATTCAAAATATTATTGAAATATAAAATATAAAATTATTTTTTTTATATTTAAAGCTTGAAGAACTAGAAACAGCATTTGCACAAACTCATTACCCAGAGTAAGATTTTTAACAATAAAAAGAAAAACTTTATTCCCTAAAAATTAATTTTATTTATTTATTTATTTTTTGTGCAGTGTCTTCACAAGAGAAGATTTGGCAATGAAAATAAATTTGACAGAAGCTAGAGTACAGGTAATTTTGTGTGATTCATAATCTTTTGTTAGCATGAACTGTGCTAATTTGCATTAGTGTAAATTACATTTTTATAAGGTCAAAGACTCAAAACTTATAAAAGTATTTATCGTGTATTAAATTTATTTTTACTTCATATTATTAAATTTAATACTGCATTAAGTGAATTGGTGAAGATCCCCTCTTTCCATTTTTTAAATGACTTATGAATTTTTAATAACACTTTTCGCGTACATAAAGGAACATGAATTTTCCTTCAAAACGCATTACTTAAACAAATTGGGTTTATCTTCATACAGCCTCTTAGATAAATTAAATTATTTTTCTTTAAAAAATATCTCTTTTGGTCTATGAATATTTCATTTTCGAATAATTATACAAAAACGGCAATGATAAAATCAAAATATAATAAATAAATTGTAACAATCCATCATCAATCTAAGCTTTTTTTATTTTTCACCATATTTTCCTAACGTTTTCCTATTAACTTTTATCTTCCTATTCAAATAGGTTTGGTTTCAGGTAAGAGTGTGATAAAAATTTAATCGATTGATTCTTAATTAAATGTTTTTTGGTAGAATCGAAGAGCAAAGTGGCGAAAATCTGAACGTCTTAAGGAAGATCAAAGAAAGCGAGATGATAACGAAAATTTGAGTTCAGATAAAGTAAGTTTTATAAAATTAAAAAAAAAAATCTTTGCTTAAAGTCCTCAAAAAACAGTATATTTAAAAGCTCCATAAAATCTTTAAGTATGGAGAAATAATTTATTTTAATATGAAGTGTAAAAAAAATATTAAACCATTTTTTTTTTATTGAATCACACCTAAATAACTTCTTTATAAACTTTATTTACAATAGCATGACGTTGATAGCAGAGATTCAATATCACCGAATGTTGGAGGTGAAATGGAAGATGATGATGATGAGCAAAGTTCTAGTGCAACTGCCACAAGTCCAAGAAATGAAATTGATGTTGATCGATCCACTTCTGCTAACCAAGTGCAATCAAATTCCTCGACCAGCATAAATGGATCTCCATCACCACAATTAAGGTAAATTATTTGAAAGTTAAAATTATATCATTCGATAATAAATACTGATTTTTTTTATTTGATTTATCATTTAAAGACAGCCATCTTCATCCAGTCCAGCCCTATCAGACTCACCAATCGAAGTTGGAGATCCGCTTCCCAAGGCTATAATAAAGTCAAATCAAATGAACTCAAATAGCATTCAAAATCATATTTTTGGAAATTTTGATAGGTATGTAATATTTATTAAATTTTTACTGTATTTTTTTTCATCATAAAATGTTCAATATGAATATGAGTAAAATATAAAGTTACGTAATCACAAAATTTTGACAAATTTTAAACATCGAATGTTGAATGAAAAATCTAATTTCTTTTCCACTAAATAACTTTCTACACTAATCAAAAAAAAATCATTACAGGATCTGTGTTTAATAAAAGTTTTGTACCCGTATGTTTTTATTTGAGTAAAAAGAAAGAAAGACGCTAAAATTTCTCTTTTTGCGTAACGTAATAAGTGCACTGTCCCAAAAAAAGGAAATCCGGCAATTTCAATACGATTTCAAAATATAATCCTATCATAATAAAACTAAGGAAAAACCATTTAAATAATTTTCAAATAAATATTTTGATTGTAAATACTTTTATTACAAACACATCAGCTAATAATTGTTTTCGATAATTATTTTTAAATCAAGCACGTGTTGACTCTCATATCATCATTATAAAATATTTACAAACAGTGATTTTGTCAAGAAGAAAAGCTGTAAACAATGTAAACGGATAAAGAACCATTAAGTAAACGATTGTTAATTGTTTGACAACATATGGGGTTGGAATGTTAAAACATTATTGTTTGTTCACAAGCAATTACAAGGGATGATGCCATTAAAATTATTCAATATTATTTTATATATATATATTTAATCAGCATCAACAGAGACATGCTGTGATTAAGAATTATTTTATTCACCAATTTGCAGCATTTTCCATTATTGCCACATTACAAAGCATTTTATTGTGTTCATAAAGGAATACAAAAATTATATAAATGAAAAATAAGTATATTGATTCAAGATGAAATCCTATTTAGTTCATAAATTATTCATGAGCACTCAAAGAAAGGCATTGAAGATATGAAAAATTAAGATGTATCATGCATTAAAGCATTAAAAGGCAATTTCATAGCAATTGTTTTGCTACGCCCTCAATTTATTGTGAAATATACATAACAAATTGTGAAAAGAACATTTATAGAGACCACTTTTTTATGCAAATAATCATTCAAGAAAAAAAAACACTGAAAGATTATACAAACCAAAATTTTTGAGCATTTCAGGGGTTGCTATTGTTATTTAGAAAAGATGATGAATTGTTAAAAAATCTGAACATAAGTTTGCTACTATTGTGGCAATGTTACTAATAATAATCTAACAACAAAGGATAATTTTTTTTTTTATATATATTTTACCCTCTGTAATAACACTTTTATTGAGAGACTGGTAAAACAAATTTGGTTTATAGCATTGATAGTTTCACCCTAATAGCTCGCATAATTTGATGTTTTTATTTAGAACCATTAAAAATCTCGTGTGGTCAGGAAGTCACATCATTCACAATATACAGTATTATTCTATACTTTTTATTCAATATTCAATAAATTTATTGATTTTTTTTTTTCATTTAAAGCAATTTTCGACATTTGGATAATGGACAACCACCATTGTTTTTACCACCTCATTTGGCTGGTTTAAGTTCGCAATTTACACCTCCATTATTTTCAAATTTAAAAGGTATTTATTATACAGTTTTCTCTTCTATATTTTTTAATGATTCCTCTATATTTGTAAGCACAAATTAATGCCGAAGAAATTTATTTTTTTAAAAAAAAAATCTTTTTAAATTGAAGTTTTATGATTTTATTGATAATTCATTTCTAAAGTTCGACTTTATTTAAATTTAACTAAATAAAAATAGCGTTTAAAATTAATTCAATGAAAATCACAGTTGATATCAAGAAATATTAGCAAATATATTAATATTTAATTCATTATCAATAAATTACTTATATTTTTTTAACTTATTCTTTTGTATTTGTAATCAAGCAGCAAACTCTTGTTCATCACTGCTAATGGAACAAAATTTATCGCATGCAACAAGCAGTTCTTTGGAAACAACTATTTGCAATTCTTTAGGAACCGATGCAAGAACAACATCTGTGGCAGAATTAAGGAGAAAAGCTCAAGAACATTCAGCTGCATTACTTCATAGTCTTCATGCTGTTGCAGGATTGTCTTTACATACTGGACTCCCAATACATTTTCCACCAATTTCTCTTCATCATGCCTTAACGAGCCGGTCATTGAAAAATGGCCACTTCCCAACAGAGTATACAAACGAAATTTCATTCCAAAATAATAATAATAATAACAATAATAATGGAAATATTTTATTAAATAACAATAACACTAAAAATAATAATAATAATAACAATAATGTAAGCAAGTTAGAACAAGTAGAAAATAATGAGAAAGGTGAAAATAATAGTAACTGAATGAAAATTTATTTACATTGTCCATCCTACGTTTTATGTAAAAAGTTTATATTAAAATATTGTAAATTAAAATTTTCAAACAAAAATTTAAACAATTTTTTTTAAAAAAAAAAAAAAAATAATAACTAAGGATTTTGTCAGCAATAGCTCTTATATATCAATTAACACACTTTATCAAAAATTTAAACTTTTATTTCAACATTTCTCTAATTTGAAAAATTATTATCCATGTGAGAGTACGAATACGAGAAATATTGATTTAGTTAAGAATTTAGCCCAATTAAAAGGGACTCAAATTAAACCCAATCTTTAAGTGTTCTTTTTTTTATTCAAAAAGTGTCCTGGAATATCACGACAAATGTGATTAACATAATTAAGTAACTTCATGGCACTTTTTTATAGAGTTTGGAATCTGAAACAATTAGTAGGCACAATCAAAAATACATTCATTATTTGTTAGTTCTAAAATAAGCTAAAATATAAATTTTTAATTTAAAAATTATTATGTGACTTCAGTATTTAACAAAAAATAATAATAAAAGCAATTGGTAGCAATTTAAATATTATGTAACAAATTTATCTGAGTTTATAAATAAATAAAATTAAGCAAGTAATATAAAAATGGTTGCCCTTTTTTGTTTCTGATTGAAAATGAAATATTAATGTGAAATAATTAAGTACTACGTTTTACATGTGCCTACTAAAATATTCTTTCTAATGATTTACTCTCTAGTTTTTCCCGAGAAATCTAAAATGCAAATCAAATTTAATTTAGAAGATATTATTCATCACTCCCTTCATCTGTTTTTTTTCTTGTATTGCATATCTTCACTTCAAAAATTAAATCAGCATGATTTTATTTCTCAAATTTCACGTTCCCAAGTTCGTAATGTATACGTTTGACAATCAAAGAATTTTGTCATCTATTAGATGTAATTTGCATAATTTTGACTTTGTTTGTGTGAACGAGAGCAAAAAGTAAAAATCTAAATTCAATACACAAGATTATTATATTTATTTTGATATAAAAATGGTTCATGAGTTATATGTTAGGGTAAATATAAAAATTGAAATAGAAAGAGAATAAAATATTATCCCATACAATTCGTTTTATCAAGTGTTATCTTTTAAAATACATGATGCTTAATCTGACTTAGACATTTAGTTTCAATTTTCCAAAAATTTTAATATTTTTTACCGTCGGAGCAGAATATTCATAAAACAACTTAAGTTATCTCAATATATATAATTGGTATGTATTATTATTTTGCCTTTCTTAACCTGTTAACTATTGAACATTTACTTTTTTTTCTTCATAAACACTATAGTTCATGATAATACACTCTAATGAGTTTTTCATCATGATTATAATTCAAATCTCTAGAGGATTATTGACAACAGAAGGGTCACTAATATAATTTCTCATGATACTTAGATGTATTCATATGTACATGAATGCAAAATGTTCAAGTATTCTAATTAAAGATTATCTCATAATAAAATTCAAGCTAAAGAATTAATAAGGTAAATAATTTTGTAGTAAAATGCTTGCATTGCTTTGATGAATATTATTTATTGAAAAAATATAATATGTACACAAAAAATCAAAAGTTAATTTTAGTTTTATTCAATAACAACATTTTCTAAAAAAATTTAGATTTATTTTAAACCTTTGACCATGCTTTTTTGTAAACTGAAATAATGTTTGCTTCAATTCAATTTAGAGGAAACTTTTTGTATCCACAAATTAAATAAGGACACGTCAAGACATCAAAAGTATCTTTTCACTGAAATAAAAAGTTATTCTATACAGTATAAGTATGAAATTTTATTTCTCTATAGGCAAATCTATGAATGAAATTTTTGATGTTGTAATGTAAATTCATAAAATTTGTTAAAATGACGCATTATGAACAACTTTTAGAAGTTGTTCCTACTAAAGTCATCAAAATACTATAATTTTCACATTTAATATGTTTTGTAAGTTGCTTTGTTAAAAAGTTATTTTAATTTTAAAGTGTTTCTGAGTCAATTTTATAAAAAGTCAAAAAAAAATTAAATCCAAATTTTCGTGAAAATACAGCTTTTTAAATAATAGGAATCATTAAAATATATTTTCGCCTACTAACACTTTTAAATAACGCTTAAAATGTTAATTAAAAATGCTTAATCATTGAGAAATTAAGCAAAAATAGCGTTTCTGAGTCAACTTTTTAGCCGATTATTGCAAAACACACAACATATTTTCAACTTAAAAATGCAATTTTTTAATTTTTAACTTCTTTTTGTTATCTAATATCATTGAAAACATAAAGAAAAGCAAGAAAATGATGCTCTAAACTGAGAAATCTTTGAGAAAAAACAGTTTTAAAAGTTTTTAGGAAAATTTTTCAGTTCCCTTCATTCATAGATTTGCCCCTATAGATGTTATTGATTACTTGAACCTAATATACGTTTATAGTGTTATCAAATTATCTATAATTGAATTGATGTCTCGTTTCTAAGTTTATTGATTTTTTTTTGCTTAGTGTCTATACAAAAAATTAGATTAACAGATGTGCTAGAAAATTCAATTTGTACGCGCTAGTAAACATAAAATTCTCCTTGTCAGAAACGAAATTCGATACTTTTTTACATGAAAATTATTATTATTACAAATTTAGAACAAATTGAAAATTATTTTTTCTCAAGATTAATTTTTTTTATGAATTCTTGCCATTTTCCAGATTTTAACTAGAAAAATCCATCCAATAAATGTCCTAAAATTTTAAAAGTTAAATTTTACAAATGCAGAAATATTGCATCTTCTTATTACAATCAATTTACATGTATATTTACAATTGTGACTTACTATTGACGACTAACTCTTTTGTTATCATATCCCTTCTCCAAAATTTTAGATAAATGTGTAGGTGTGGTTTTGTATAGTATAGTTTCAAAATATTAACGGTTTTACAATTTTTGAACTCATAAAACAATATAAATGTTTTATTATAGAGTTTTATATTTTATTTATTCACACGCTTTTAACATTAATATAAATTAAAAAAAAAATTATATCTCTAAGTTTTCTTTGATATTTATTTTTTAATAAACGATTATTAAAAATATTACTGTTCTTGTAAAATTAAAAATACCAATATATTATTATTTTTTTTCTTTATTAGCAAAGCATATATGCTCTTGATATTTACAATTATTTTGTTGGTGGTACCGAAGATAATCATTCACTTACTACAACTGCAGCTAAAGAAAGATTTAATTTTATTTATTGAAAAAAAAATATTCTTCATATTTAACCTCTAAGAATAACTGATTAGTTTTATTAAATAATTTGAATTTGTGCTCATAATCTTAAATAAAATTTAGTTGTGCAAAAAAAAATTAATAAAGTGCTTAAAAATTGTTTAAAATATTATAACTTTGACTTATGCCATCGTAATGGAATAATGTGAAATAAAAAATTTAAGTTAATATAAAATATAAATTTAAAAACAAAAAAATATCAAAAGAATTTTTCAATAATTAATGATTTTTGACGAAATTAGAAAAAATATTTTACCTACATATGATCATTATTTATTTGTGTTGGAAGTGTTTTTTTTTTATTTACGTACGTACGCATATAATACATACATAATCTTCAACCTTAAAATGATCTTAAATTTTTGAATTCTTAAAATATAGAGAAATTGCGATAGCTAAAAAGAAAGTATATGAGACATTAAAGGTGAAACAGGTTAAATCATAATTATTATTGAAATTATTTTAGACTTATAAACTCTTTTAAAAAAAATAAAAGAATATTCAAGTTCAAATATTTTTATTAAATTATAACAAAACTAATTAAAATGAATGTCTAAAAATAGATATTCTTTATCACTTGCTTAGGCTTATTGAAAAAAAAAAATACAATTTGAAAAGATAAGTCACATGCAATATTTTGAAATTTTAGCTTTTTAATTTAAAAATATTTGAACAAAAATCCTTAACGAAAGTTTTTATCAATAAGTTCATCTTTAACAACAATATTGTTATTCTTTTTTTAATATTTTAGACTTAAAGTAAACCATAACAACAATAAATGTGAAGTGACTAAAAATAATTTTAATACATTATATGGTTGTATACAATTTATTCATACGATATTATCAATACTGTGACAAAATTGATTAATCGAAATGTTGTGGTGAAGTAATATGTATTCACATAAAATAATTTAAAAGACGGCAATTGTGGAATAATAATATGAAATACATGTAAAACTTGCTAACTCACAACAACAACAAACTGAAAAGAAGTGTAAACCTCGTCGTTTTTTGG
This sequence comes from Chironomus striatipennis, assembly GCA_026123125.1. Lineage (NCBI taxonomy): Eukaryota > Metazoa > Arthropoda > Insecta > Diptera > Chironomidae > Chironomus > Chironomus striatipennis. The sequence continues at coordinate 27,376,747 of CM047392.1, forward strand.
AAAAAGTTTCAGTGTGCTTTTCGCCAGTTTGCGGAGCATTATAAAAAATTTTATCGGGAGAAAAAGGTAATCTATAGTTAAAGTTATTGTATGTTATAGAGTTTAATAAAAATTTATTTGGAATAAGCCTTATTGATCGTTTTGGAAGTATTAATACTTGCTAATTAGTAATCATAATATATAGCTGTCACATGTTTAAAATTAAATAAACCAATATAAAGGTATTAATATGAATATCTTGCATGCAAAATATCATTTTGTAAAGTTAGCTTTTAGTTCAATGCAATACATAGTGACAAAAAAAACTCAGAAAAATTTATTAATTAATATTAACTTGGAAAAATAATATATCAAGTGCAAAGCAGAAAAATCTTGCAAAATTTAGATTTTTTATATTTCAATGAAATTGATGTGTTAATGTTGTTCACTTCAGATCACTTCACATGATCATTTGTCATATTGTCTTAATTGACTATATTTGATGATTTTAATTGCATTTAATTCATTTGTTTTATATTTTCTCTTAAATATTATTCTTTACGAAATTCAAACTATCAATATACGATTTCAATGTGTGTTGTCAACAGTTTTCTATCTTCAGTTTCAAGTAGTTAAGTACTTTGATTAGATAGAATTGCACTGACATACAAAACGAAAAAAAATGTATAAAAAAAAATCAAACTATTTTGATGTTTTTCTTGCACATTCTTAACACAACAGTTATGTTCATTATTAAACAATGTTAAATATTTATATGAAATTTAAAAATTTATAAAAATATCATGGAAATAATTTTTTTTTTTAAATCATAAGTACCTGATTATCAAATCTATCTTACACCCTTTTATCCTTCAGATTTATGTTTTCTATGGAATGTAGAATAAAAATTGGATGAGATTGTGTTTTAACGGATTTTGCTTAGGGCCCCAACGTAAGTGCTTTAATTTATTTAATTTTTCAAAAATTATATTATATAAACATATTATAAAAAATAAATTACAGGGCCATTGGCCGTTGAGCAAAGTTCTCAAACAACATTAACTCTTGCAAGTGCTATCGACAATTTCAACGTAACAACTTTTTTTAATAAACTTCAAACAAGTGAAAATATTTCGGCATTTTCTATAACAGCAAATACAGCAAAAATGATCAACAACGAAGATATGAATGTGCAAAATAATAATATTATTGGTGGTGATACGCCAATGATTATTCATCAGACCGATGGTGTTAATAGACAGCAAATTTTATTAGAAACAGAACCAAAAGATTCACAAAACAATAATTTAAGTTCATCACAGATGGAATTAGTAAATAACGATTTTTTAAACAATGCAGTTGGAAATATAAATATTAATGAATGCTATGTTAATGATATAAACATGGAAGAAATAAGGGAACATCAGTTGACAGACAAGGAAAAAGAACTTATTAAGATTATTCAGTCTAAAGATGTTCGAATCAAAGAACTTGAGTTCCTTTTGAATCAAAAAAATGAAGAAATTGCAAATTTAAAAAGTCATTTAGATAAATTTCAAAGCGTATTTCCATTTAGTCGTGCAAGTGGTGCCATGAACCGAAAATTAGGTAGAACAATTCAAAGACAACGTGCTCAAGGTATATCAGCAGAACCACAAAGCCAAAGTTCAATGCATGAGCTTTTAAATGTAGCTTTTCCAAAATACGAAAAGAATGAATGGTGAGTAAATATTAAAAAAAAAATATTCCGATGACAAACTGATTGTGATCTATCTAGGTAATTATCGAAAAAGGCAAAAAAAAAACAATAAGTAAAAAGATCTTTTTTAAGAATTTTAATGCAAATGTAAAATATTTGATCACGCACATGCGAGAGAAGTTGGATAAATGTATCTCTCAGTCTCTTAACATACATTTAAAAATCATTCTCTTTTAATTCGTATGTAAGCACTTCAAGTCGTTTAATATGTGAAAAATTATATCTTTGACTTCAAAACATAGCGAGTATATTTTTTATAGAAATATAATTACTCCTCAGTGCGTTTTGTGAGTTTGCGTCGAGAGCAGTGAAAATTAGAAAAAAAAGTTCAATTTGAATCATACATACTTTCTGGTGGAAACATTAAAAAATAAAAAAAAAAATAATAATTTTATAATATAATAAAATTACTAAAGTTATCAATAGTATTAAAAATTCAGTTGTTCAAAAGAAATTTATATACAGTAATTATCTTACAACCTTCACGACTGCATTGTAAAAAGAAATAGATCAGCCTTGACACTTTGCTTTCAATTTCATTTTTTTATTACAATCATTTATTTGAGCCTTTACAAATTTTTCTTTTTTATTATTATTTTTTTTTTTGTATACATTCATTACAATTGTTGTTACTTTGGTATATTACTACTTTTTTTGATTAGTCAAAAATGCAAAGTTTTTAAACTTACTTTTGCATACAATAATTTGTCTGTAGTTAGTAACGAAGAAAAAGATAAAGTTCAGTATTAGTACATAACAGATTGTTTATTTATTTTGGAATCTTCATATTTAGTTCAAAATGTTAATAATTAAAGACTTTTTGAAAATATTTTATTTTAATAATCTGAGTGCAAAAAAAAAAAACTAAACAAATTAAAAATAAAAAAAAAATAAAAGCGAAAAAATAAATTTGTCCTCAATTGACTAATCATGACATCATCATACATTACCCTTCGAAATTTACACAAATTAATGTGTGCAAAGGCCTTTGATTTTTGCATTATTTTTGTTACTTTTTTCTATCATGCTAACAGAAAAAGGAAATATATCAATCATTAAAACAATTTAAATGATTTTATTCATTCAAAGAAAGATAAACTAGTAATGAAGCGGATCACGCTTCATGGGTATATTCACACCACCAGTAGAACTTCTTTTGATTTCAATTAGAGAAAAAAATAATTATACTTTATCTACTGATTATAGATTATATCATTCATAATTAATCGTTTTAAAACCCTACATCTGTTCAGCGCGCATTTAGCACTATAACTAAAGTACAGCCTGCGAAAATTTTTTCGATTTTTCAACTTTTTTGTTACACTGCGCATGAAAATTTTTTTGTCATTATAGTGTGAATTATACCTTAAATAATGCTTAATCTAACACCGAAAATTTCAAATCATTTGGTTAAGTTATGTCTGAGATATTAAAGAAAATGTAAAATTTTTTGCATATTTTGGTCAAAAATGGCACATTTTCGTCCATTGTGCCTCACAGGAAGCAGCTCATGACTCCAAAAACTATACAGGTTTTCCTTGGGCCAATATTAATCAAATGCAAAAAACCCGAAGTCTTAACGTTTCGTTAAAATTGAGTTATCGCGGAAACTAACTTGCTAACTTGCTAACTTGCTAACTTGCTAACTTGCTAAATGACAGAATGCGTTTTTTTGCGATTTCTCTTGACTGGAAGCACCAAATGAGATGCGGTTTTCACTGTTAGATTGGTATTTTCAGGCACAGACTTTCCACCATAGACAGTATGGGATAAAATTGTAATCCTGAAGCAGCAAGTTAGAAAATGTGGTTTTCAGTTTTATACAAAAGCAATATATTCACCCAAATTGAAAATTTGGTGTGAATATGATAATATTTTACTATAGAAGACATAAACACACAAACTCGTGATTGCTTTTTATAAAAATTATTACACAATATGTTGATGACTTTTATTTGACAACAATAAGCTCAATTGTGTTTTGATTTAAAAATCAACAGTATTCTATACATTACATTAAACGAAAAATTAATGAAAGCAAAGTTTCAGATGGTCTTATGAAAATACTGAGTTCAAATGTTTTATTTTTTAAGAATACTATTTTCAACTTTGTACACTGATATGGAGCGAAAAAATGTAGAAGACACTATTACAGCTCTCAGACAAGAGTTACAAGTTCTTTACGAATCGTTAAAAAGTAAAAATGAAGGATTAATATGTTTAGAAAAAAATTTGCGAGAACGAGACATCAATATTAGTTTTATGAAGGAAGAATATAAGCGTCTTAAGGACACGATTGCTTGCAAGACTTGTCCAAACTGTATGAAAATTGTTAAAGAAAAAGAAACATCAACTATTGCAAGTTCAACTAATTTAGTAACCCATGAGTCTACGTTGAATAAATTGCAAAAAGAATTAAAAGATCGCGATAATTTAATTAAAGAATTGAATAGAAAAATTATAAGGCTCTCTGATAACCTTATATTTGTACAGAAAGAATCGTTATCTAAAGATGATCGTATTGAAGAAATGAGTCAACAGCTGGATAAATTTCGTGAAGTGGTAATGGCAATTGAAAAAAAAAAATCATCTCATTTCATTCAAATAATGGGCTATTAAAATTTTATAGATTAGGCCTTTTACAAAATCAATTATAGAGCAACACAAAAATGATAACGATTTATTTATTGAAATTGGTCCTGGTTTGGAAAATACTCGTGTCGTTGCAACGACAGAGCAATTGAGACTAAAGAGAACAGCGATATCAGCTGAACCATTATCTCAAATTACAGGAGCCAAAAATGATTTAGTTAAAGTTCCAAAAGATTCAGCGTAAGAAATCACAATCAGTTTGTTTCATTAATTTTGAACATTTAGTTTACACTTACAAAAAAAAACTCTTTTAATTCAATTTCAGTTCTCGTCAAATTATTAAGTCTGCAATTTTAGACAATGATTTTATGAAAAATTTGGAAATGACCCAAATCCGAGAGATTGTGGATTGTATGTATCCTGTACAATATGGAGCAGGAAGTCTTATTATTAAGGTAGGCTAAAATATAATTATTAATTGAAAAACTATACTTCAAAGATAAAGAGAATCATCGATAAACTGAGAATTATTTCTGTTCTTTACAAAAATTTTACTATTGTTTCAACATTTATATTTTAATTCCTTCTCGTTAATTCTCGTTAATCAAAATTTCTTTATCAATTTTTTTTAAATACCTATATTTTTTCGTTTTGAAAAAAATTGTGTTTTGTAAATAAAATGATTATTTATTTTATAGGAAGGTGATGTAGGAAGCATTGTATACGTAATGGAAGGTAAGAATATATATTTTTTACTATTTATTATTATAATGCAAAATTTATCAAAGAGGATGTTTTATATAAAATTTTCAAATATATTTTTCTTTTGGTTCAATCATTATTAGAGTTATTTATTTCTGAATTATTATGTTTTCTTTAATTAAAATCCCCTAAAAAATATGCAATTCGCCATTCAAACCTTTAAACTAAAATTTAAAATCAAATTCGGTTTTTAAGGGATGTCATACTAGTCGTTATCATTGTCACGAAAATTATATGAAAAAATAAAAAAAATGATTAAGTCTAAATAAATCTAAAATAATGAATTGAATAACGTAAAACACTCAATAGATTGAAAAATTTTATTTCAATCTAAATAGTTAACAACTTTCGTCAATTATGAAAATTAGCAAAAATACAAATTGACCAGGTATTTTTAATACGAAGTTTATGACTTATGACAAAGAACTTACAAATAAATACTGATAAAGACATACAAAACTGCTTTATATTTTATGATTTTAAAAGATTCTTAGAAATTTTTTAAATGTCTCAAAAACGAAATATATGAATATAAAAAATATGAATTTATTCTTTTAGAACCATGATTTTAATTTGGAATGAAATTTTATGGAAAGAAAATATTATATATTTATAAAAAATTATTTATTTAAAAAAAATAAAACAGAGATTAGAAAAAAATGTGTAAAGAGAGGAACTAAATGAACGAGGAGTAAATGCCGTTTAAGAAATCTTTGCTAATGCAAAATAATAGAGAGAGAATGAGAGATTTTATATTGTGTGGTTGTGTGTTGAAAAAGAGCTGAGTTGTAAGCAATATTTTAACTAGCTTATTCGTATTTGAAACGTTGGAGTGTGAGCATTAAGACCTTCGCTAAAAATTCCTTAATTTTGTAAAAGTATGGAAAATGCGAATTCGAAGGTTAAGCCAGTAAAGTGTTAAAAACATTGGTTTAAAAATGATCTCAAAACGTATTTCTTTTCTAAATCACAGTTTTTAATATATGAGAAAAAGAAATCAAGAGGTGCTAAATACAATCATTATCAAAATATCAATGAAAAATTAAAAAAAAGAAAAGTGAAAAAAAAAACATTTATGTTTTTACTGGTTTTTACAAACATATATTCGACAAAAAAATGTTAGGCATAATTTATTCAAAGAAAAAGTGTTAAATATTCCGACTTCAAAAACAAATTTTTTTAAAAAAATATATACATGTATATTAAATTATGAAGTTAAAATCGTATCCTGGTTATGCAATTGATGCCAATTTTTATGTTGGTAATTACAATTCTTTGGGAGTAATATATGAATCAAATTGGAATACCTCAAACCAAAAACGAGATTTAACTAAAGGTGTTAAACTATCAGCAATTTGTGAAAATGCTTCACCATTAGGATATTATCAAAATCGCGTGGATAAACTAAGAGAACTAGAAAAACATCAACAAATTGAAAAAAATGCTGAAATTAGTAATCGTACAACAAGTTTTAAAACTAACAAAAATAATAAAAAGGAAAAAGATGAATGGGACTGTGATATTCAGAAACAAAACAATACTCCAATTTTAAATCCTTTATACAATCACTCTCAAAATAACTGGCACTCTTCAGACTACCTGCAATTTCCAAGTAATAGAAGTACTGAAAAATCTATAAAAAGATCTCAGACAGTTATTGTAAGACAACCTACAACTTCAAGGCATGATTTTAAAAGAGAAAAGGAATACATGCTAGATTTCAAAGATTCTTTGGAAAAAAGAAGGAGTTTTAATAAAGCAGAAGATAATATAATCAATTTTGATCCCCATTGTGATAATCAATCAGACTGTGATAGTTTAAGCAAAAGATTTGAAAATATTAGACTAAATCCCAACACTAAAAACAAAGCAAATAATACATATTGTTATAAAACAATGTATTTTCGTACTTTAAATGAAGGCAATGAAAAGTTACGAAATGGAAGTTTTGCAACAGATACTTCAACATCAAAAATAATGCTTGAATCAACAGCTTTTGGAAAGCAAAGAAATAAAATGAATCATATGGATGATATTGATTTAAAAAATGACATTGAAAATTCAGATGAATTTGATATTTGTTCAAATGATCAAAGCATAAGCACAAAGAAAGAGAAAAAAAATGGACTTACAAGGTTTTTATATAATACTATATCAACTGGTTCGAAATTTCCAAAGGTACTTTTAGGAAGATCAAAAAGTCAAAAGAATCCAAGAACAAAAATTTTAGAATTGAATGAAACATTTCAAAGAAATCTTAAAGTAAACGATACTAAGTCTTCATCTTCTAATGCTTCAACCTTATCTACTTCTCCTATTTTAAATAAAAACATTGCTCCACCACCTCTTAATTCAGACTTAAAGAATTTTTCTATACCACGACCTCGCCTAATTGTTCCTGTTCATTCTTATACACGAAAAAGGCGAACTGGAAATTTAGCTAAAGATCAATCGATATCTAAAGAAAGTAATGATGAAAAATTTAAAGGTAATAGTTTTTAGAAAAGTATTTTCATATTTTTACTTAATATCTATAGAAAAAAATTTTCAAATATTTCTCTAAATATAATATATAAAGCAAGTTTGTCCATATGCTTTAATGGAAAAATATTATGCTTCAAAGATTTTATACGCTCGAAAAATACTACTACACTTCTTAAACTTACAAGACGTTTTTCAATGCTTGTCTGATCTTAATATAAAGTTATTGCATAATTCAACATAATAACATTTAAATGTTTATTATTTCATCACCACTAGAGATTGAGAAGAAATAAGTAATTCCTATTCGAATTGCATCGTTTTGTAAACATAAGTTCTTTAATTTTAATTTATAACCGTTTAAAACATTATATTGCATTTGCATTTTTTTAAAAGTTTAGCAAAATTGAGACAAATATGCCTAATTGTTTTGCAAATATTCAAGACAATAATAAAAAAATAGATAATTTGATTATCAAATACTTTCAATAATACCGATTTATTGAAAAAATCACACAATTTGAAAAAATATACAAATAAAATGTGATTGCTCTTTTCTGTAAAGCTGTAGTCACTTTCACTTACTTGAAAAACACTCTTTTGATAGCTTTAAAAAAATTCTCTTTTCTCTTCTTCTGTATGTTGTCTTTTCATAATCAAACTTTCCCTTTCATTTTTTTATATACATAGAGGGACGGGTTGAAGTATCACGCGAAGGAAAATATTTATCAACTTTGTCTGGAGCAAAGGTTTTAGGAGAATTAGCAATATTGTATAATTGTCAACGAACAGCAACAATAACTGCTGTATCAGACTGTAAATTATGGGCTATTGAACGACAATGCTTCCAGACAATTATGATGAAAACTGGTTTAATCAAGCAAACAGAATATACAGACTTCCTTAAGAGGTATTATTTCTACTGCAAAAAAAAAAAAAAAATTATAGATGTATAATTTTTATGTTGGTCGTGATTACTAAAGTATTGCATAAATTTTAAATTTTCAGTGTTCCAACGTTTAAAGATTTATCAGAAGACACATTAATAAAAATTTCGGATGTTTTAGAAGAATGTTATTATCGCAAGGGAGATTATATCATTCGTCAAGGAGCTAGAGGCGATACTTTCTTTATCATATCGAAAGGACAAGTTCGTGTTACAATCAGACCCGAAGATTCTTTTGAAGAAAAATTCATACGTACTTTAGGCAAAGGAGATTTCTTTGGAGAAAAAGCTCTTCAAGGGTAAGTAAAGACTTCTTAATTAAAAAATTCTTTGACATCTAAAATAAAATAAATCAATAAATCAATTATACTTTGATTTACTTTTTATTGTTACAGTGATGATTTGAGAACAGCAAACATTATTTGTGATTCACAAGAAGGAGTTACGTGCTTAGTAATTGATCGAGAAACGTTTATTCAATTGATTTCTAATTTGGACGAAGTTAAGAATCGATATACGGACGAAAGTACAATTGAAAGAAGAAGGTATGAAATAATCTGAGAAAAAAAATCATTTAAGTTCTTACTAAATAACTAAAGTAAATTTCAATTCAATAATTGCTTAAAATTGCTTACAATTTGTATTATAAGGAAGAATATGGGTAAGGTTGTCAATTCATAAAAAGTCAATTGTTTAGAACACATTTAAATAACTATTTCGATTGCACCCTAATATAATTTTTTTTAATGTTAAATAAAATCTCGTTTACAGAATCAATGAAGAATTTCGTGATGTCCAACTTACGGATTTAAGAATAATTGTCACACTTGGAGTTGGTGGATTTGGACGAGTAGAATTGGTTCAAATCAAAGATGACACAACTCGCTCATATGCACTTAAACAAATGAAAAAGTCTCAAATAGTAGAAACAAGACAACAACAACACATCATGTCAGAGAAAGAAATAATGGTGGAAGCAAATAGCGATTTTATTGTTAAACTTTTTAAAACGTTCAAAGATCGCAAATACTTGTACATGTTAATGGAAAGCTGCTTAGGTGGTGAATTGTGGACTATTTTGAGAGATCGTGGACATTTTGATGATTCAACTACTCGTTTCTATACAGGTATTTTCTTTAAATTGCCATTTTAAAATTATATATATGACTTAATGCATTACAAAAATGATTCATATTTAGCTTGTGTTGTTGAGGCCTTTGATTATTTACACTCTAGGAATATAATATACAGGTATGAACATCTTTTAGATGTTAGTGTTTTATAAGCTTAATAAAATTATTATTATTTTTTTTCTTTTCTTTAGAGACCTTAAACCTGAAAACCTTTTGTTAGATGTTTCCGGATATGTCAAACTAGGTTTGTAAAATATTAATTTTTTTAAAGAAAACATATAAAATATTCTTATATTATAGTTGATTTTGGTTTCGCTAAAAAGTTACAAAGTGGAAGACACTTCAAGACATGGACATTTTGTGGGACACCGGGTAATTCCTTCATTTGTTTTCTTTTAATTTATGAAAAAATTTGTTAATTTCAATAAGTAATTTTTGTTTAAAAAAAAATTAAAACTTCAAATATATATGATATATTTTAAATAGAATATGTGGCACCGGAAGTTATTCTCAATCGTGGACATGACATTAGTGCTGGTAAATAATTTATTATCTTAAGCAATTATGTTAAAATGAAAATTAATATTTCTTGTCATAAAACAAACAGATTATTGGTCGTTGGGAGTTTTAATGTTTGAATTGCTAACAGGTAAAGTAATCAGCACATTTAAATATATTGGATTAAACTAATAAATAAGTTATTTTGATTAACTAGGCACCCCTCCATTTACTGGTCCCGATCCTATGCGTACATATAACATTATCTTGAAAGGTATTGATGCCATAGAATTTCCCCGAAATATCACAAGAAATGCAACTGCACTGATTAAAAAGCTTTGTCGTGACAATCCATCAGAGCGTTTAGGTTATCAACGTGGAGGAATACAAGAAATTCAAAAGCACAAGTATGTCTCTTTATCGACAAAATTATAAAAAAAAAAAAATATAAATATTTTTTTTTAATGATATTAGATGGTTTGACGGATTTTACTGGGAAGGACTGCGCAATAAAACACTGACACCACCAATACTACCAACTGTTAAAAGTGTAATAGATACTTCAAATTTCGATGAATATCCTAACGATAGCGAGCCATTACCACCTGATGATTTATCTGGATGGGATAAGGATTTTTAACATTTGCATAATATCTATCATATAGACTAATTATTTAGTCATCAACTAACAAAAAATATTTGTTGAAATTTATTTTTATCATTATTATTGATTACCTATATTTGAAACATTTCTTTTTTTGATATTTCTTTACTTATTTCTAATATGTATTTAACGATTAATTCAAAATCGTTGCATTTTTAAAAAATGATTTTTTTTTTTGAAATGTATTTAAAAACCTTTGAAATGTTAGTTTTTTTGTCTGAAATTGAATTGCTTTAATAAAATATGTCAATTTTCATGTTGTTCAAAATAAACAAGTTTTAAATATGAGATCAAATAATAATATAGATTTATATAAATCCACCTTACCTACTTAATTTTTTGATATGACTAAACTTAACTGAATATTTATATTTAAAATTTCGAGAATAGAAATGACATTTTCGAACTTACTTTTTCGAATATAACTTGTATTGTCTTCCACGCTAATTGTAGTCTAATCAGTTTATTGGAAACCAAAAAAATATTTCTGAAAATTCAAGTTAAAATTTATAGAAATTTCTTTTCTCTTTTTTTAATTAGAGTGTGGAATCAAATAATTTGCAATATTATGTAAAAATTCAAAATATGTATGAACTTAAAAAATATTGATATATATATATTTTTTTTTTCTTACGCATGGAAGTTTAAAAAACGTTGAACAGACGTGTTTACTCATATTTGTTAAACTTTAAAATTCCAAATTTTCATAATTTTTGTGAATTAAACATGGATTTAGACGATTTTTTTGCTAAAAAGGATAAGAAAAAGGGAAAATCAAAAAAATCTTTCGTATCAAGTGAATTAAAGCAGCTAGAACAATCAGTAGTAAAGGAAAAAGAACAAAATAAAACTGTAGAAGAATCAAATAATGAAACTGGAAATGATGATGTATGTATTTATTAATTTTTGATTTTTAAATCTTTTCATTAAAATTTATGTTTTACAAATGTTATTTATAGAATGACGACGAGTGGAGAGAATTTGAGGAATCCAAAAGACCAGATTATTCTAATTTGGTAAATTAATTTTAACCTTATTTTTTTTTTAAAAAAAAAAAAGAAATAAAATAAAGCTTAACATATTTCTTATGTTCTTATAGAAATTAGGACAATTGACAATAGAAGAAGAACAACAAAATCAAAATAATATGGGAAATGAAAATGAGTTTGATAATGTAGCTTATAATGATGGCGATAATAGTGAGAATCCATGGAAGAAAGGAACTCAAACTCAACAAGACACTGCAGCTCCAACTTCTTCAAGCTCTAAGCCAGGAATTTATGTTGCACCAAGAGGAGATGTAATCAAATTATTTACTATTTAAAAAATTGTTCTAATTTTTAATTTTTTCAAATCACAGAATTCAAAAGCTCGAAAGAAGAATGCTCCAGATTTGAATAATGAAAATTACTTTCCATCTCTCGGAACTGAGAAGCCTGTAGAACAAGTAAAAATGAAAAAGGATGGTTTTGAAGAAGTCAAGCATGGAGTTAAAAAGGGTGCACAGGCAACTTTCACTAACAATCCTGTTTCGATAGACAATACTTATTCCTCATTATTTAATAATAATGATATTGAAAGCTAAAAGGTCATAGTAATTTTTGCAGATCCAATTTTTTTTATCAAATTCCTCAATATCAACGTTTAAAAATGTGTAAGATTTATCATACTCCTTATTAATCGTATTTTGCTCCAAATTTTGAAGACTTTTGTGGAAAAGTCCACATTCTGAATTGTTTATGCTAAGTTTTTAAGTAGTTTGTGCATTTGATAAATATTATATTTTACTTCAAGCGAGTATGTATTTTCTTTTTTTTAAACGTTGATTATTAAAAAAAAGTAAAGTAATAAATTTATTACTTCAAAAGTGTTAATCTTAATTTCAATACCTATCTCTTTTTTAATTCAGAATAAAAATTTGGAATTATTAAACTTATTGATTGTTTATCTTATTTAACAACTAAAACATTAGTGCAATTGATTTGTTGTCAAAATGTTTTTTAAACATTAAATTACATGCGTTTGTATTTTCTCCAATTGAATTCCATAAAACAGATCTTTGAACTTTTTTTTATATTTTACTAATTTTTTTTTCTAAAAGCTTCAAAAAATTAACGTTCCACCTTATACATTGAACTGTAATTTCAAAAATTAATGTTTTTGATTTTACAACGATTCCTAGAATATGAGAAGCAAGATTATAATGACGGTCAGAGTGTGTTTCAAATTTTATTAAATCTTTTTTTATTTCTGATATGTCTGTAAATTTCTAAAAGGAATATATTAAGTCTATATTTTGTAATGCACTCTAACAATAATTGATGCACTCTTATAAAACAAATAAATAATTAAGAAGTCCTAATTATTATAATGTTATTTATGATATGTTATAATTTCATTATGATTTAATTATTTAACTACAGCTCATCGTGCTTTGGACCAGAAAACTCATCATGTGAGATATATCCATTTTTATCCTTATCCTCGTGTTGGAAGATCTCTTCAACTAGTTTATCATGTTCGGCCAATAAATTTTTAACTTCATCTGTATCCTGGCCTTCTACTGCACTCATTTGTTTTTTCAGGTATCCGCTAACCTTTATAATAAAAATAAACATTCTAAGTTAAATTTGAATTTAATTTTATAAATGTTTTACATACTTCTTCACGAGAAAGTTGCATATCTTTGTTTTCGTCAATTTCTTTAAACACATTTGTTGTTGGTGGAGAATCTCCAATATTGACAAGCTCTACATCAAACAAAAGTGTTGCTCCACCCGGAATGACATTTCCAGCTCCACGATCACCATACCCCAAGCTTTATTTTCAAAAACATTTTTTTAAAAAAAAAAAAAAATAATAGGTAATAATAATTTTATAAAGCGCGACAATCTTTTTATCTTAATATCATGATGATTTTTACCTTGGAGGAATCGTAAGTTTTCTTTTTTCTCCTATACACATATCAACTAAGCCTTGGTCCCATCCTTTTATCTGCACAAAACAAACAGTGATAATAGTATAATTTTGTTTTAAGTTTTTTTAAATGTTGAATTTAAACATTTGCTTACCACTTGTCCAGCTCCCAATTGAAATGTGAAAGGCTGATCTCTGTCATAACTAAATAGATATAAAAGAAATAGAATTATTTACTTAAAAGTTTCTGTAATTTATTTTCTTTTTAATTTCATTCTTCAAAAATCTACATTCAAATAATTGCTTCTTTAATGTCTGTTTTCTTAACATTGTAACAGAAATTCTTAAACAAAAATAGCATAAAAAAGCGTGTAAAAAATATGACATAAACATGATGTAAGGAGATAAAAAAAACATGAAGTTTTTCCCATATTTTCTAATGATAAATAAAGCCAATTGAAAAAAATGACAAAATTTTTTGTCGTTTTACCTGCCTTCTACTTTTTTCACACACATTTCAGAATAAAAATAGCGTAAGAATAAATATGAAAATTTGAAAAATGAGATCTAATCCCCGAGGAAAATAAGACAACTGTTTTTTCTTGTTTTTCTTTTTGTAATTTGTTCTTGTAGAAAATTTGGAAGAAAAAAATATTTTCTTAAATGCAAAAGCATTCGACTATTGAATAAAGATTGAAAGGTAAAAAATGATTGCAAAAATTTGAAAAAGTGATCATAAATTCAAAAAATAAAATGTAAATTTATCATTTCAAATGTTGCCTTATATCTCATTGAAAATTCTTATGAAACCTCATGAAAATTGTTGAACAAGTTATATTGGTAAAAAAAGAATCCAATAAGCATGTTTTTTACCACAAGAAGACTTAAAAAAAAAACGGAGAAAGAGTGTTTCAAAAAAAGGAAAATCATTTGTAAAAATGTTTATCATTTATTTATAAGCAGATATAGCGTGAACTGTGAATAAAGTGGGAGAAGAATATATATGTACGTACTACATGCATGCAAATTGTCGTCAGATGAAAATTATTTTGTGATGCAAATTCACATCCTAGGAGTGTGAATTGAATTCAATCCCATGTGGTTGTTCATTCATTTACCAAAACGATTGTTAGAATACTCGAAAGCTTGTAAGAGCAAGGAAATAAAAGTTGTTTGGCTTCGATTAAACAACATCAATCTGGGTACGGTAGAGAGTAATTTTCTTCCGTTATCTTTGACTCTCTGAAATTTGTCTATATTAGAACTTGTATATCGAACGTGTATTGAAGTTTTTACAGAACACTGTTTAAACAAAAATTTCAATAGCCTTGGTAGCTCCTTCATGTAGAGGATGAATTTCGTGTTTTGGATTTTATGAAGTAATAAACTTTAATGTGATGGCAAGGAATGTAATAAAAATAAAGAAAATTCTTGGGAAATTCAAATGGTTTTCTTTTCAATAGATCGGATATTTCTTTCGATATTTCCTATGTGAATCAAATGTTTTTCATTCGGAAATAAAAATTGTAAATTTTATAGATAAAATAAAGAACAGATGTTAAAAAATTTAATTCTTTCACGTATCTAGTGTGCTGAATTCATTAAATATAAAGTTCCTATTTCTAGAGGATGAAAGAGTTTAACATCATTTCGCGATATAGAGAAGATATTTGAAAATGCTCTACAATTTCATTAATTTAATATTCAAAAATTAATTTTCTCGAAACACCTAGTATGCACCATGATGAAATTTTCTGCACAAGACAAGGAAAACAAATGATTACAGTAAAATTTGGACTTATAAATAATGATTTAATCTTTAAAGCTCCAATTTCAAACCCAGTGGTATAACTTAAAGCTTAAAAAAATGAGTTCACGTTTAATTAATATACCTTAGTAATTATCAAAAAATAAAATTTATAACCCTAAGAAAAAAATTTTAATAGATAATAAATAAAATTTTCCCATTCAAAATTTTTTTCTTTACTAAACACGTCACTCGCTAATTTTATAGTTTTTCTTTATATAAAATACATTATTGTATAAATGCAAAGGAATTAATTCCAAATTAATTATTTAATTCTGTTAATTAAAATTATTTATTGTTTAAGAAGTTGGTATAATTTGTAAATATTGATTACATCATAACAAAAGAAGGAAAAAACACAAAATGTCCCCTTTAATTTGAATGCATAAAAATTTGACACATTTCCCTGAAAATTACAGTGTTAAATGAATAAATAATGAATTGATATTTCTTGTTCAAAAGTTCTTCGAATCGAATCATATGAATTCAGTAGCCTTGTTTATTTTTCTGACAAAATAAAAATCTACCGCTATCGTCAAATTAAAAATTTATATAGTATCTCTTTTACTGTGACACATTTTCTTTTTTACTCCATCATAACATGATGGTAAATATTTCTGTTTCGTCCCCAAACCATATGACATTTGGCATAAGATGGTCAAAACGAAAAGAACAAGTGCATTTGTTTAAATAATTTATTTAAAAATTTTCAAAAGTATTTGCAAATCTACCAGAAACTCCCAGTACACACGTTTTCATAATAAGCGACTAAAGGTATGTAGTCGTAATATTTCTTGTTGTGGATAACTTTATATTCTTATACAACAAAAAAATATATTCTTTAAGTGTTGAAGCAGGGATTTCTTTTCTTACTGACGAATATAGGAAAGATAAAAAAAAATTTGATATTCTTTTTGCGTTCGAAAATGATCCCGTAAAAATTTGAAGGGGTTAAAACATATACTTTATTTTATGATGATGTACTCAAGAATGTTCTGTGAGCTTTCAGAAAACAGTGATAAAAAATAAATAAAGAATATAAATTTGTTTCTACCCGCAAACTGATATAGGTAATCCGATACTTCTCGTGAAAAAAAAAAATGTTAGCTATTTATTTAAACATATGATGCTCCTTTGCAACAGTTTCATATAACCCTTTTTAATTTATTATTTATAGAAAAGATAAAGAAGAAGTAAAGAAATATTTTAAGGAAGCATTGAATGCAAAATATCAGTATTAAAATATTTAAGTTTAATTTTTTTTGTCAAGATTAAGCAACTAATTGCTTGCAAAATGTTTATTTTAAAGATTATTTTCATCAATGAAAAATGGATAGGATAGGAGAAAAAGAAAGATTTTATACATAGTCTTTCATCCTCAAGGCTTTAATTTCCGGAAATTTTCTTTGCTTTACTGAAATTATTTTAATAGTTTTTTTTAAAGAATCAAAGCATGTTAAAAGCACTTTACAAAAATATAAAAAGGTTGTTTCATAAATGTAGCTTATTTAATTTATTTTACATAGGACGAAAGACTGCAAAGATGATACAGTTTTTGAAGCATGTTGCACTCATCACAGATGTAAAATTTCAAGTGCTTTTCATTTAAGGGTTTCACATTTAAATTGTATATTTTCTTCGCATAAAAAGGTGATTAGTAATTTGAAAAATAAAATTAAATTTTTATGGACACTTGCTTGATAAGGACAAAAATTTAAATTACAAATGCAGATATGATGAAAATTTCTTATCATAAATTTACTGAAACGACGGTAATGTAATGAAAATGAGAGAATAAATTCAATTAATCCCATTAAAAACATTACAAGCACGTTTCCAGTGAAAAATTATCCTAGCCTTTTTAAACATTTCCTTTATCGGACATAAGAACGCAGATGTTCTTGACAGGTATTCGCCAATAATAAACTCAATTGAAATGTGCATGTAAAAAAGATATTGAAACGTGATAATTATATAAAAAATATCACTATTGTTAATAAATTATTAGAAACTTCATTCAGTATTTATTGGACCAAATCTTCATATTTTCTATGCTCAAAAACTATTAGAGCTTTGAATGCTAATTGTTCAAACATAGCGTTAAGAAAATTAATAAAGATGTCATAAATGCACACGAAAAACATTATTTTATTAATTTAATTTAGTAATTTGATCTTAAATATAAAGAAATTTCGTCAATTAATGACTCAGTGCTTGACAGTTGTCTATGAAAATTTTCTTGAAAATTAATTAACACACACATGGTGCTTTTTTTTAGAATCTTTTTTAGATATTTGACAATGAGTAATGTAATGCAAGTTTTAAACTTGATTGCACCAATGATTTTGTATCAATTTAAGTACAAGAAAAAGGTGTAAATTTGGTGCTATATTGCATAAACAACACATTAATGATAAGTATCTTTTTATTAGTGCAAAATTTATTATGACATTACATGAATAATCAATATGTCATCCGACATGAAAGAAACAAAAGCTGTGAGTTATTTTCATTCACCCATTGTATACCCCAATTTTTCAGTCAAAATAAATGAATAATATCCTGAAATCTATTGTTTTTCACACATAGCCTAGCAAATTTTTACTGTAAATTCCTCTATAGAGGCTTTGACAAAGAAATTTTCTTACTTCTTGATATATTAAAAATAAATCCTATGGTTATAATCAAATCCTCAATCATAACGACCAATGACAATTAAATGACTTAGAACAAATTGCAATTAAAAAAAGTAATAAAGATATTATCAATCGAAATACTTACCTTGAGTCAAATTTTTTTCCATCCGTAAGAGTTCCGGTATAGTGCATTGTAAGTGTATCTCCATTTTTTGATTTCAATGAGCACTCTTCAGGTTTATAAACATAATCAATTTTTAATTCCTTATCTCCTTCACTATTAACCAAAGCTAATGAGCAAACTAGTAAAGCTATTTTAAAATACATTACTGCAAATAAACAAGAAAAAACATGAAAATTTTATATGAAAAAAATTTTCTTTATAAAAAACGATTTTTACTTCTAAATGTTGATTCTATATATTTTGCATTATTTTCAACATAAAATGAATCACCGAGTCTTTAACAATACCAAACATAAATTTAAATATCATTGAAATGACATGTCACTTGACATTTGAAAAAGTAACAAATTACGTCCAAATGTTTTCGATGAAGCGAAAAGGCTTTCACATGCTAATTATCAGCTATGCAATGACTGCATTATACACAGTTAAATAAATATTAAATTATCATGCATCACAGTCAATGAAATTTATGGTGTGAAAATGATCGAATATTTCTAATTTGATTATAGGTAAATAAAATTGCTTTCCAAATTTTCATTAATTTATTGAGCACATTTAATTTACATTGAATTGTATGCATGTATATAATGAACATTATTAATCAATTTTTCTTTTAATTATTAAATTATTAGATTTTTTGTTTTTAACATTTACTTTTATGGATTAGATTTTTTTAAATAAAAATTTAATTTAACAGAACCGACCAATAATGTTACGATGAAGATGATTCTTGTTTGAAGAATCGAAAGATACTGATTTCATTCATATGAAACTGTTTTAGACGAAGCACTTTTAACAACAAAAAGCGCAACATCAACGGTACTTTTCTCTTGAATGTGTGTGTGGAGCTCATAATTTTGTAGTAAGCAGAAAGTTATATCGTTAAGCAGCAGATTACTACGTATGTTTTTACTTATTCAACACAGAGACATTCAGCTCTTTCATTTCTTAAGAGAAAGTGACAAAGCACGCTATAAGTTCTTGAATCATTTATAAGCTGCGTAGCGATAATAAAAAAAAAAAAAATTTGCTCAGTTTTATGCATTTCGTGGCAAAATGTGAAATTTTATGAATGTTTTCTCTCTTCACTTGTGACATAAATTTTTAATTTTTATTATCTTTCTTGCAATTTTCTTTCCGATTTTACATCCTGAAATGGTATACATGGCAAGTCTTGAACTGTAATTAATACTTTTAAATTTTTTCATTTTAAAAATGCCACGTTGTCTTTCTATGATTTTACAATTTGCCAACAAATTATGAACTGATAAGTAATATTTTTAAAAACTGACAACTAACTATCTCATAGATTTAGTAAAATATTTGTTTGAATGCAAATTTTGTCAAAATATTACCTTTTCTTTTTTCTTTTTAGTTTCTTTAACTTATGTACAGTATTTACTATGAATTCTCTTAAGTCACTGAGTAAATGTCTGATCTGAGGTAGTGCTTTATTTTAAATTAATATCACTACATATGAAATAAATTTATACAATACAACAAGTATATTTTAAGCATGAATGTGTATGATATTTCAAAAAAATACATATATATGACAATACTATTAATAAAACTTTTTTTTTTTTTGTAAATGAGGGACTGATAATATTTTTTATATATATATATATATATTCATATTTATTTTTTCTTTATTAAGAAATGGTCCTTTTTAAATTAAAGAAAGTTTTTTATGAAAAAATTAATATTCTTCATTAAATAAAAATAAGCTTGAAAATAACAAAACTTTTTTTTTTTTAAAAAAAAAACCTTTTCAATTTTCTATGCAATTTATTTCTCAAACGAATAAAAGTATCAATACCTGCAAGCTAATAAAATGATTTCTAAAGAATTTTTAACTTTATCCAACTGTTGCCGCAAACGTTTGTAACATTGAAAAATTATAATAAGGCATATATTTTTTTATCAATGTATTTAAATTTTCTTTGACCGTGTTAATGTACTTTATTTCGCTGGAATTTAAAACATATTTTTTTCTGTTTTTTTTTTTTTTTTTTTAGTGAGAATAGTTTCAGTCGAACCATCACTGTTGATTTGCGTATTGATAATTTTTAAATTTTAAGCATCTTCATAGAAACTAAAAAAATGATAAAAACAACTCAAGACAATTTTAAATCTCTTTCAAAGTTTAAACGGTTGTAATTTTTTTTAAAGATTAGATTAGACATAGGAATTATTTAAATAAATAAATAAATAAAGACAAAATAATAATGTTCTCGTGTTTAACACTTAAAGTTCGATAAAATAAAGTATATAATAAAATAAAAAATAAAATAATAAATTAAATTAAATCAATAGAATAATCAAACATCAGAATAAAAATTTGCATAAATGGGTAAGTAATAAGATTTTTTTTTTAGATAAAATTTTTCAATTCATCTTATTCCAACTCCAACCGTCTGTATAATTTTGTTTTTATAAAAAGCTCCATCTATCGATTATTTTCTTATTGGCCTACTTTTCACTTATTTTCAACGGAAAACAAAATTTTAAAATTTCAAAATTTCCGTGAAAAATATAAGTTGAATTATTCGTGTAAATCATATATTGTAGAAAAATTGAACAAAAAGGGCAAATTGTGAAGAAAAAAGTTCGTCTGGAAAAATTATTAAAAAATAACTTAAATAGTGGAATATTAATATTAATAAGTTTATAATTGTTTATTTTCATCACTATAAAAGGAATACATTTGAAGGTAAATGTCAGAAAATAGCTAATCAATTTGAAAAAATGTGAAGAAAAATTGACGAAATAATTTCCTATTAACATTAACAAAATTATTAGTATTATTTATCTTTTTTCTTATCTTACCGTTTTATTAACAATAAATTAAAGATATTAGTGTGTCAATTAGGTTTTAAATATTAAAAAATCAATCTTATTCCATTATAAATTTTGATGATTATTGATTTTTCTTTCCTCATCATACAATATGTTCGTTTTACCTTGTTCTATTTTATGTTCTGATTACAACTTTCGTATTCTTTTCAAAAAATTTAAAGGCATAAAGTGAAATCAAGAGCTTTCAAGATACAGCTCATTAATATTGAATTTAAAATACTTAAGAATTCACTGTGCAATACACAACAGGAAGTGTCAATTTAAATTATGAGTGTATTGTATTAAAAATACTTAGTAAGAACTTTTGTCTATAACAAAGGAAAATGGAACGAAATGAATCAGAAAATTGTTTTTCTGAATCCTTTCAATGTTACATAACACAATCTGAAGATGATAGTAGTTAAAAAATATTCTTCATAATTAATTACCTACAAATTAAAGCAAATTTATCGTATGATTATAAAAAAAATCAAGCCGAAACTTAAGTAAATTAATGTAAGTTTTATTTGAAATTTTGGGAAAAACATTTTAAAATAAAATGTTTTACTGTACATTATGCGCAGGTTTCAATTTTTTGTGATGAAACGACTCATTACAAATGTTTATGTAATATTTTTTTTAAAAAATTCTAGCATTAAGTAAAATAGCACAAATTATAGAGTCTACAATTTATATGTAATAACTCTTGATAAATTACTCATTTAAGTGAAGCTGCTGCCTATACATATTGATCTTGCAAATTAGCAGCTTTTGATGTACGTTCTTGGTGATACATTTAAAATAACTACTGAAAAGTATCTCATAAAGCAATTTACACTTGATTTCACAGTATGCGATAATTTTATTTTCAATGCTTTACGAAATATATATTTTTATTTATTTATTTATTCGAAATTGATGTATATAATCTTGTTTTCTGTACTAACAAAAAATCATTGCACTGCCTCACTTAACGATATTGTACTGCTTTTAATCCAAACTCGTATCTCCTTTTCATAAAAAAAACATTGCATTTTCATCTTTGTATTTTTTTTTATATTAGATCATTCACACAATATACGAAAAAAAATTTTTCAATTATTTAATATCGTTATTACCAAACTAAAATCAAAGCACATTATATTGCGTGAAAATTTTTGTTTAATTTTGGTGTTATAAGTTTGTAAACGTTGAGATTTTTAAAATTATATATTAATCTAGGTTTGGCGAACAACTCTGGCCATTAAATTTTGAAATTTTTTAGAAAAAATTTTTTGAGTTTATTAAATTAATACTATCAAATAAATTTTTAAAATAAACATTGTTAAAAATCAAAAAAAAAAAAAGCATTAAAATTTTTTTAAAATTAAATTTTTGTTTAGTGAGTTCAGAAATTCAAATTTTGTATTTTAACGATAAAACAAGGTACCTTTTTTGTATCTGACACAAAAAATAAGAACCGTTCGCCATACCTGGATCTGAACGTTATTTCAATAAAAAGAAATGAACATCTTTCATATTTTTAATTTAAAAGTAGTGCTTTACATTATCATATTATGGAAATAATAACAATAAATGATAATTATTATTGTATTATGAACTTTCCTTGGTATGATATGCAAACCAATTACCTATTACATATTTTAAACAAGACATTAAGTATACAAATCATTACATTAAACAAGACGACAACTAAAAGGTGTTGGAAATTTTCATTTATATAACATTTAAAAATAAATTTATTGTATATCTTAGCATATTAAAAAAAAAAAAGAATTTTTATGGAACTGCGTTTTTCAAAACTATTTTTTTATTCTAAATTTGTAAATAAAGATATTTTTTTTTAAAAAAAACTGTCTTCGTCGTCATTTATGTGTTTAATATGTAAACAATTTTAAAATTCTTCGGTGAATAGATGCCCTCATCAGATTCAGGGGGGTATGTTTCTCTATCTGAGGGTGCAAATGTGTACAATTCAACCACAGAACCAACTAAATCCTTAACAGTATTAGAAACGGTTAAAAAAGCTATCGAGCATGCTTTTAATTCAAATGAAATTGAAATTCCAAACTCAGCTGCATGTAATACAAGGTAAGTAGCTTTTTCTAAATATAAATGTTAAATTGAATGAATGTCCTTATAAGTTAATATGGTTTTTATTAATTTTTTTTTTTTCTTGCAATTTACTGAAGTTATGTTCAGTTTATTCATAAAATTTAATAAAAAAAAATTATTTTGGTTGCATTTTTGTTACTTATTTAATTAATTTTTTTGTACCATACTGATTATTAACATTCAGAACAATCAAATAGAATTTGATTTAGCATGATTTTGCTTTTTTATGAATGTGAAATTTTATTTTATCAAAGTGAAAAATCATTTTGAAAAAGAATAATTAATTTTTTTTAAAAACAAATTCTCAAAGTTTTAAATGATTTTTCTAAAAACTGTGAATCAGTCTATGTTGAAAATGTGCAAAGATTTTTTTTTTTTTTTGTATGATTTTAATTCTAATTCTCCCTGATGATGTAAGTGTTATATATTGATATATGCTTTTTCGTTTTAAAGATCATGCACTCATCACAATCATGGAATTAATTCAAAATCGAGTTTATTTATATTTTTAATTATTTTTTCATAATCAATAATTAATAATTAAATTTTAAATTCATTGATAAAATTCCATGCTAAAAAATCAATAATCAATAGAAAGTTTTTCCATCATGTTTTAGTATATTAGACACGTCAAAAGAATTGATAAAAACCATAAACTCGGTTTCTTTATATTATGGAATATTATTATTATTTCAAAATTACATTTCTTCGTATAAAGTATACTGGTTAAAATTAACAATTTTTGTGCATTAATTTTGTTATCCTTTTTTTACTTAAATGCATGCATTTAATATTTGTTTGTTTTAAACCGTCCATAACAAAAAAAATTTCAGAGATCAGAAAGAAATTAAAACAATAAGCAAAACTACTTCAATCAGAATGCCGTCAGCTCCATCGCATACTGCAGAATCTACACGATTGCTTGGGTAAGAATTAAATAACTAAAAAAATTGAAAATAAAATTTTAACAATGAAGATGAAGAATGGAGAAAAAACTATGTTCATATTCACACTATTTCGTGTTGTGAATGTATTGTTTTTTATTTAAATTTTTAGAAAAAATTGTGGGAACCGACAAGCGTAAAAACCTATTTGATAAAATTAACAAAAACCGTCAGTGCAAAAATAAGAACACATTGAAGATAGTGCATAACATGAAAACAAATTTATACAGACCATTTTTAACATCATTCTTTTTATGCTTTAATTTTAATCGTTACATGAATATGATTTTTAGTTTAGAAAATGAATCAAAGTACAATTTTATTGATTTTTTTTCTTTTAAAAATAATTATATTATTTAAGCAAAATTGCATTAAAGTTTGTGTCATGAAAAAACACCAAAGAAGCATGCAGTTTCCACTCGTACTTAAAAAATTAGATCATTGTTTCAAAACAAAAAACTTCTTTCTCTAGAACATTTAAATATTATTTTCACAATCAAATGACCTTCCATTTTTGCTCGTATCTTTCCTAAATTTTTTCAACAGCTTTTATCATTGTATTTCATAAGCTGCAATGAATGCTTTCAATAGCACAATTAAAAAAGAAAAATATTAACATTTTATCCAATATTATCTAAATCTTTATGACCCTTGATGCATTTTGCTACAATTTATTTTTTCTATATATTTAAATCTAGTGAAGATTGATTTAATTTGAATTGAAATGTTTAATGAAGTATTGGTACTTAATACAAGATTTTTTTTAAAAATTTAAATACATTACTTATTTCTTCTTAAAAAGCACAATGCCAGCTGAACTAGATGATATAGAATTGCGTTCTGTTCAACTTCAACAGTCTCATTCGCGTGATTCGATTAGTAATTCTTGCGATATGCACTGTATTCCAACTGATAAAGGAGACATTACGGTTGCCGTCCAAGGTGATCTTTCAAAACCAGCTGTTTTAACTTTTCATGATCTCGGCTTAAACTGTAAGCAATTTTTTTTTTTTATTGTAAATTATTCTTTTCTTTTTAATTAATTTAATTTTTTAAAAAAATTTTATTAGATGCTTCAACTTTTACTGGATTTTTCAACTACCCGACGATGAGAGCTATGTTGGAAAATTTCTGTGTTTTTCATGTAACAGCTCCTGGTCAAGAAGAAAATGCACCGACTTTTCCAGAAAAGTATAGAAATTTAATTTATATCAATTTGAATTATTATAAGTGAAAGTTTAATTTTTTTTAAAGCTTTATTTATCCAACAATGGACGAATTGGCTTCTCAATTGCTTTTTGTTATGTCGCACTTTGGATTGAAAAGTATTATTGGATTTGGAATTGGTGCAGGAGCAAATATTTTAGTTCGTTTCGCAATGCAACATCCTGATAAAGTTGGTGCCCTATGCTTGGTTAATTGCAGCTCAACACAAGCTGGATGGATTGAATGGGGATATCAATCATTGAATTCTAGAAATTTAAGGGCAAAAGGAATGACACAAGGTGTATTAGATTATTTGATGTGGCATCATTTCGGCCGGAATCCAGAAGAGAGAAATTTAGATTTAGTTCAAATGTACAAGTCATATTTTGAGCGTTCAGTAAATCCTATAAACCTTGCAATGTTTATTGACTCATATGTAAAGCGAACGGATATGAATATAGCAAGAACTCCAACAGGTAGTCCACAAAGTGGTAAGAAATTTATTTAGGTACTATTTCTATTTTTAAAATCTGTTTTATTTCTAGCTACCCTAAAAATGCCTGTTTTAAACATTACCGGATCTTTGTCGCCCCATATTGATGATACTGTTACTTTTAATGGACGTTTGGATCCTGCAAAAACGAATTGGATGAAGGTAATAAAATAAATTATATTTTTAAAAAATGTAGTAACACCCCAAAAAAATGGAAACGTTTTTTTTAGATCAGCGATTGCGGATTGGTTCTTGAAGAACAGCCTGGAAAACTAGCAGAAGCATTTAGACTTTTTCTTCAAGGTGAAGGATATGGTAAGTGTCAATGAAAATATAATTTTATGATGAAGAAAAAAAAAAATCAGTAAACACCACAATTACCTTATACAGAAGCAAAATTTGATTATTCAAGAAAGCTTTCTCATTTTTTTCATTAAATGATATTCATCAATTCATTCAATACATACACTAATTAATAATATCGTTTAATTGGTCATGTTTGCTCAATCAAACAGTTGTACTCATACTTGGCAACATACCAATTTCACGTTACATTATTGGTTTATTTTGTTGCAACTCAAAAGTTTGAGAATTACTGATTAGAAAAATGTTTAGAGAAGGACCAAAAAATAGCAAAAAAATATGAATTTCTTTTCTTAATAAAAACAAAACAAAATAGTAACTAAAATGATTATTTATTTTTATAATAATTGAGTAGGTTTCTTTTGTTTTTAAAAAAGAACAAAATAAATTGTAACAAAATTTTCATTTACACTTTTTATTATTATTATTATTTTAATTTCCAAAAATCATATGCTATTTTAAACGTTCATTATTATTACCATTATTAGTTTTTTTTATTTTGTTTTGGCTCTTCAAACACAGTTAACTCACTTTGAACAAAATATGTCATTTAAAACGTTGATGGTACGCAAATCACGCTGATAAAAGATTTAAGAAACATAATTAATACATAGAAATTTTCTATGATTTTGAGAACATGAGAATCATGTATTGTATGAATTTTTCGCTCTTACTATATTTAAAAGAAGTCAAAAAATGCAATTTAATTTGCAAGCCTCGATCATGTTAATGAGAAGCATAGAATTCAAATTTTGTTATCATATTTATTTTCATATGATCATTTTATTTAGTTTTATTTTTAATTTTCATATTTTAGCTGTTGGTGCTTTGCAAAAATTATCCCGTGAACCTACAATTGAAAGCATTAATTAATTTAATCTTAATAAAAAAAAGAATAGGGAAAAAAATTATTCCAAAAATTAAACAATGCATTAAAAATTTTTCAATACATATTTATAAAGCAAAATAAAATAAAATTAATTTTTTAAAATTAACGTATTTTGTTGAAATTAGTTATGTTTTAAATTCGAGCAACAATAAATCAAAAAAAAAAAATTGTTATCCTACAGTATAAATAAAATTATTTCTTATTTAATTTTAGAAATTTTCTTATGTTTTTTTTAAACTTAATTATAAGTTGCTTAAAATTTTCATTCTTTGCTTCATTCAAAGCGGACATAAAACTTGAATTCATTGCTAAAAAATTAAACCAGAACTTGAAGTGTATTTTATTCCATAGTTTTTAAATAAATATTAAAATATAATTAAACAGGAATTATATATTTTTTGCTATTTTCTCATTAACGACATTTCTTCTGATATAAATTTAGAAATTTCAAATTTTTTTAACTAACCATATATTTTTTTTTTTTTATAACAAGTGCCAATATGTTACTTTATATATTTGCCAACTTCTCGATTTTTAAATTTTTCTTTTTAAATTTCATGTTAAATTAAAAGTAAATTATTTTTTTAGCGTTTTTTTTTACTTATTTAAAAGATAATTAGGGAATTAAACAAAAAAAAACTTTTCTGCTAAAAGTCAAAAAAGTAAATAAGAAATTTTCCTTTTCATGTACATAGAAAAAATTTAAACATCTACAGCATTATATTTAAAAAATATTCAAATGAAAGTGCTATAGCAAATATCCAGTTCATTTGCGTAACATCATCAGTAAAAAATAATAAAAAAATATACATCATAAAATGCATCCTTGCTTCTTAACAAAAACTTAAACTTAAAAATTATACATACGCTACCAGCACCTTCCTTCATGACGCAACATTATTTGAAATATCATTTTAAGAGCTTTATCAGCACCATCAATAATAAAGCTTTTGATGAAGTTAACGGCAACAATGCTGAAATTGATGTTAATAATGGAAATGGAAGAAAATACAACATCACTGATGGAAAAACTGCTACCATGATTCGAATCACCGAAAACCCGCTGCCTTTGTAATTTTATTTTTCATAAAATATTATGTTATCAACAATTTTTTTTTGGGATTTTAAATAAAAATAATTTAGATCCGATCCATTTAATTTCAGTAACAATTAAAAAAAAATCCAAAAAGTTAATTTTAAAAAGTTTAAAATTTTTTTATAAGTCAATTTGCATTGAATTAATTAAAAGATATTAACATGAAAATTGTTTTTAATTTCTGTATTCTTATAAACTGAGACAAATGCATATCTATAAAATGGTATTTTGTGCTAATATTTATTACTTTACTTTAACACAGAACACAGAATGAAAACTGCCACTGATTTCAAAACACAACTCTTAAAATAAGTAGAAATGCTACAGCTATGCTAAAAATTAATGATGTATTCTATGATAATATTTCAATGTAGGTGATGAAGTTGCAAAAGCTTACTCAAAAGATTATCTTGCAAAATTAAATTTAAAAAAAAAATTGTGAGAACATTTTTCAAAAATTCAAGTGGAATATTAGTATCTTTTTTTTCAAATAACATTACATTTTTAGCAGCAAAAGATTTTTTAAATTATTTTTTATTTCTTGCTATCGAGAAAAAAATCTTATATAGGTAGATTTATTTATTAACTTAATTAATTTTTCTCTAAAAATTTGCATTAAGAAATTTTCTTCAAAATCAATCTAACAAGTGTTTTTGTTTTTTAAAATAGATATTGAAATCATAAATATGATAATATTTAAGCATAATTGAATATTTGAGTGCCTATTGTCATATATTTAGTTTAAAAATGTATCTTACACACGCGATGAAAAATAACTTTTATTTGTATGTTAATGAAAAATAAGATCATAAAATAAGCTTTAATAAAATTTTGGAAACTAATCATGATTTTCTTTAAATTTCTAAAAAATAATAATCATAAAATATCAACGAGAAGCTTTTTAAGCTTTTTTCATTAAGAGAGCATAAAACACTACAAGAGAGTGAAAGAGAATAAAACCAAAGAGTATGTCCAAGTTTGGTGAGATCAATTGAACGAGAATGAATTTTGCTTGAATATGATCATTCATTCAGACGTGGATCATATTTTAAAGAAATAAGACGTTTAAAACAAAAATCCAAATTATTGTGTTTGTGTGAACTAACTTCATAATATAAGTGATAATCACTAAACAATTATATTAATTATTAGTGAAAAATAATAACAACAGCAGAAAAATTCCACTTATCAGTGATGCAAAAATGTTTACTTAATAACTTTAACATTTCAAAGTTATATTTGTGTAAAAAAATATAAAATTCTGAAAATTGTTGTCGTATTGAAAATACAAAAAAAAAAAAAACGATGAGCAAACTATTCTGGATTTTTTTGCTGATTTTTTGTGGATTATTTCACTATTGCAAGTGCTTTACGAACATAGTTAATAAATTTGAGGATAATGAAATTAGAGGTAAGTACATTACTTTACAAATATATGTATCTACGGAGTTATGAAAAAACTATTTTTTAAAGCAGAAACTTGACTTTTTAGCTTTAAGCCATTTATACAACTTAATTACATTATAAAGTAAAGTTTTAAATTATTCAAAAATCTTGAAATTACATCAATTCTGAAATTGAAACCTAACATTGAATACTGATTTTAATCGTTTGTGCGAAACAATTCATTTCTATTCTTATCTCAGATTTAATTTTTAAGTTATCTTATCAAAAAATAAAATGCTTTGATAATTCAATATTAGTATCATAAAAATTGTGCACACTTTTACATGAAGTAATTTTCTGTGCTGATATTTTATTTTATTATCAGTCTTTTTATTAAAAAAAAAATATTAATAATAATGAAAAATATTGCTTTTCGTCTAAAATGAACCAACTTAGTAGTATGAGACCAACTACAGTGTGTAAGAGTTATAAAAGCAAATGATTAATAAAATTTTACATATCTTTATAAATCTTCTTACTTTTTTATGAATCGGATTAAAAAGAATGAATGAAAAATCAAATATGAATGAAATGGTAGAGAAAAATCTTAAGAGCATCTTGTATGCTTGTATGTATTAATAATGATAAATTTTATAGTATTGAAAATTTTTTTGAGTATGAAAAAATTATTCTTTTTTTTATTTTTAAATTTATTTTTGGATAAATTATTTATCCTTATGTCTTCAAAAAATAAGTATTTCTCAAATTTCTTTTAGTCTCGAAAAATGTTCTCATGGAATTTCATCCTGTTTTTATATGTATTTGTAAGTTTAACTCATTGTTAAATGAATAAGAAATTTGAGAACTAATACAAGCATTTCACTAGTGGAAAGAAGTAGGTAAAAAAATTGTGAAGCCCATTGAAGAATTTTTTCAGTCTTTTTCATTAATGCTTTTTGTTGAACATAAAATGGCAACATGTGGATGTATGACTCTGCATGTGTTTGTGAATTGTTTCTAGCTTCAAGGTGCAATCTGAAGTGTACTATTAAAAACCTGTTTCACTTTGACAATTATTGTAAATCTAATTTGCCAATGCAAAATTACAAAAGTTAAAATATCGTCTTTTACCGATTAATTCAATTATTTATATTAGAAAAAATTATAAAAAATACTTATAATTTCAAACCATAATTTCTTTTCTGCTTACAAGATGCATCGCTGTATTCAAGCTGGTCTTAAAACGGATGTAAAAAAGAATTCAAGAGTACTGTAATCGTTAAGATCTTCCTTTTCTATATTCATTCACATCGATCATACACACTTAAGAAAAAAATCTAGGAAAAGCATAGTGATGAAATTTGAAACTTATTTAAATATTTCAAATTTTTTGTAAGAAATCAGAAATTGGAATATATTAAGCCATTTAGTCCACAATTTTAGAGATTTCATGCTTTACTTGCAACACAAGAAAACACTTCACGAAGAACTTTATTTGCAATCTATGACAAAAACTAAAGATAAAAAAAATTGAAACTTGACCCATGACGCAAATTTATTCTTTACACACCAATACAAAAGAAAAATTAATAACACCAGTAAGGAAAAGTAGTGTAATGAACTGATGAGCCAGCAGAAATGAAAATAAAGCAGCAAAAATAATCTTTGATTACAATTATTTTATACGATTATCAGCAAATAAAAATAAGAAATTAAAAAAATAATAATATAAAAACAAAAGTTCATATAAGTTCCCTGTAACCTACTTTGTAGCTCAAAATAATTTATGCAATAATTTTTTCATTGTTAGAATAAAGTTTAAATATAAAAATTTGTAATTGTATCTAAGAATATTTAAACATTTTTTGTTAATTTTTCCGCAACAGTTCATTGACAGAAAAAATTCAAATAATTGGTAGAGTTTTAATATTTAAGAGAAAAAAGATTAGATTAGAAAATAGATTTTATAACTAAGACAGATTAATGCTAAAATAAAAAGAAGTAAAATTAGAAACAACTTAATAAAAGAAAATTTGAAGTTTGAAGTATTTATTCTAGTTTGGCATATAAAGAATAAAAATCTTACTGATTTATAAAAAACATAGAAGACTCGTTTTTTGAAAGCATTTAGAAAATATATATGTAAGACATTGAAATCAACCTAGTTCCCCATTCATTGATAGTTTGATCTTTTGACACTAAAGTTAGTCATACATTTTTTCTTCAATAATTTATCTCATCTTATTTGTTCATTCTTGATTCATATTCTTTTCAAACGAATTCAATTCGATCCCTCATATCTTCTTGTGTAGTAGTAAGAAATATTCTTTAAGTAACTTCAATAAATGTCTTAAAACGTACACATAACAAGAAATTGATTTGAATGTTTGCGAGTCGACTAATTACTTTAATTGTTTTTAATTGAAACGATCAATTAAAAAATGCTTCAAAATGGAATTTCGAAATATATGAAAAATCAATACATTTATTCTTCATCTTAATGGGCAAGGACTCAAGGATCTTCTTAAGCAATACATCTGTTTCCGCTGACAGCTGTGCTTTATTTTATATTTTGATTTATTTTTCAGTTAAGAGTTATTTCAAACTCTTAATATATATATATTTTTTTTTTTTTTCAATTTCATAATTTTTAGTTTTTTAGTTTTTTTTAATATACAAAATCATAAAAAAAATTAAGCTTTACTAATGCAGAATAAAAAATATGGTAACTTAAATGCTTGAGTAAGAAATTTTTTTCAATCTTTTTTTTAAGAAAAAGAGACTTCCTCTATAACTGAAATTTCTCTCTGGTGAAAAAGAGTAAAAAAGGCAAAGTCAACAAGTGCTACTCTCAAAATGTTTATATCTCTCATTTTTTTCTCATATATAAATTTTTTCATTGAGTGTAAGCGTCACAAATCATTTTCATGTAGAGAATTGTATAAACCAAAAAGTATCTTTTTATTTTGGTAAATGTTGTTAATATTTATTATAGGTACTTAAATAAATCAAATTTTTGAAAATTATTGATAAAAAATAAAACCACAATTATTGAAAATTTTATCATTTCAATTTTACATATATTTACTGGTAGTTCATCTAGAATTCAAAAAAACACCATGAAAGTTTATGACAAATCTTTTCACACTTCAATGATTTTGTATTTTTTTTTTTTTTTTGTTTTACAATAAAATTCAATTTTTTAATAATAGATCATAGAAAAAAATATTAAAACAACAAATACGTTTCATAAATCTGAAAAAATGAAGCTACTAATTCTTTTTGAAATTATTATTGTTTCATAAAATAAATATTTAAAATGAAATGATCTTTTAAGAAATTTTTGTTTATTAAATTTTGAAATGGTACATACTGCAGAAATCAGTAAACAAATGGTTCAGTATAAGGCATAAATTCTGCATCTTAAATTAATTCGCTAAGAATTTTTGATGCTGCTATGCAAAAATGCGTGAGAAAATTTCTTAAACATATGTTTCATTTCTTTAATGAATATCCCATTTTAAAAATGAAATTTGCTTTAACATATGATCTCAAAAATTTACTCAACTGATAAATTTAATTTAAGATTTTTTATTTAATTTTCCTTTTTAATAATTTTTATATGAAAATGAATAAATTGATTAAATTTTACAACAATTGAAGTAATTGATAACTCATTACTAAAACTAAGATGAAATTTTCAAATTTGTTGAAAACACCAACAAAATGAAAGAATTTTGAAAAAAATTCTTTAATTTTTTGTCTTTTCTATGTTTATAATAAGCATTGGATACGATAATTTTTATGATAATGTTACTTTTATAACTACAAAAAAAGATCCAGTGAGCAAATTTGAGCTAAAAATCAAAATTTAATTAGGAAATTTTCTTATATTTTTTTTTTTTATTTTCATTTGTTTGTTTACAAACAGAAAAGAAGTGTATGGTCGAATATAGTTTGTATGAACACATCTATATGTCTTGACTAAGATACAAAAAAAATCAAATTTTAAGAAAATGAATATTCAAAGGGTGTCGCTGCCCAAAGTTTAAACAAAACTGTGTTAGTCAATAAAATGTGATTGTTGTACAAATTTTTAAATTTAAACATGATAAAATGAAAAAAAAAATATAAACAGAGATATTATTTCAAGTACCATTAAATACCAAAGAAACATAAATCCAATTCCATATGGAAATCTTAAAAAACTACTTTGAAGATTTTATTCAATTTTTTTTAATTATATTTTGTTTTCTTCATGCTCATTTCCGCTAAAGTCAAGAAATTTTATTACTAACAATGCTCAAGAGAAAAAAATATTAAACTTAAATTTCAAAGTGAGCAAAATAAAATTATATAGAAATTTTTTGAATTTTGTGTACTTTAAACTTAATTGCATTATGATGCTTACTGTTCATTTGACAAAGAACATTAAACCTTTTTAATATACAGAACATGATCTTACATATAATTTTTATCACCATATTTATTCATCTGAAAGTTTAATACAATTGTATGTATTTTAGAATAAATTATAATTTGTTATTTCTAAGATAAATTCCTTAAAACAGGAAATATTCCTCTTTTTAAATAATAGAATTCATTTTGCTTTTGAACTCTTTTAAAGTCATAACATTTACAAAATTTACAAATATTCTCAAATTGAAAATGACTTGAGCATGAAAGGGTTTAGTCAAGTTACTTGCTTTATACATTTTAAAAGTATTTATGAAGCTTCTGAAGCTTTGAATTTGAATTTTTTTTGACAGTTTAAATGAAGCAAGCTAAACCGTTACGATTTTTTTTATTGATGTTACCTTGATTGAAAGATTATCAATTTGATTATATACACTATGGAAACATATTTTTTAACTATATAAAATTTTAAATTTTATAAAGAAGTTTTTTTTTTTTTGCAAAATAAGAATTAATTTTATCCAACAGTAGTGAAAAGATTCACAGCATCCATATTTAATAAAACGCTTATAATAAAAACCGGTTTTAAACAAACACTTTTGTATATTTAAACATACTTTGATTTCTTCTATCTTTGAGAAAATATGATTTACTGCATAAACTTAATAGTTTTTAGAGTATAAGGAAATCTTATTTTTAAATTAAAGAAATCAGCAGGTATTTTATTTAAATTAACTGTAAAATGTAAAGTTTTTAAATCCTATTTTTAAATTAAATTTTAAAACTCGATTAAAAATTTAATAATTCACCAAAAAAATTCTTTTTTTTTTGTTGCAATTACAAATTTATTTGATTATATACACAAATTGATGCAACAATCTTTTTTATTTCTTCATAAAAATGTGCTTCATTACTCTTCCAAAAAAACTTGTCTTGAGTAGACAATAGAAAGTTTTATGAACCTTTCAAAACTCTTCAACTCACAGTCTATATAACATTTACTATGTACATTCTTCTATTCTCTACCTGTTGTTTTACCTACGAATTTATTAATTAATAATTTTAACAAATCCTTCATTTTTTTTTTATTTTCAATATATTGAAGTTATTGCAATAACCAAAATAAGTATCAAATTATATCAAATGTTTTCTTTTTCAAAAATGAACTTAAGAATATTTCCTTAATCTTAAAATTCATTTCTCCTATTGGAACAAAGATTGATAAATATGGATAAATAGAATAAAAAAATTAGTAAAAAGTTATGAATTATAAATTTTTCTCTTAATCTTAAGAATGCTGTAAATTTCATCAACAAATTTCAAAATGAAGGAATGCTAATTAATTAATTTATTCTTCCATAATCTTCTTTTTAAAAAATATTTAATATTCTGTATTTATTCATCGTTGTCGTTGCCATCATCTAATAAAAAAAGATCCGTGTTTATGTATTTAATTCTTTTTTGATATTCAATCGTTTTATTATATATAAATCGCCTTTCTACTTATTGTCATAATGAAAAACTTTTATAATATTCTGTCTACGGTATTTTGTTTGGGAATAAGCTACTTAACTGATAAGCCACACTCTGGTTTCAACATTGCAGAATTTTAACAGAAAATTTTTTATTATATATGTGTGTTTATTTTATATTTTTTCAATAATTTTTTAATATTTTTTGTTTTATTTTATTTTCGCAAAATCGATATTTAAAACAAATAGAATATAAAAGAGTAAAATGTAGTATTTAAGTATATTTCCATGCATCAACATATTTTCAATGCATATTTAAACAATCTCTCCAAAAAGAAACAAAAATTGTTTAGCATTTTAAAACAATACTCTTAACATTTCTTATGCTTTGTAAATGTGAAAAGAATTTAGGAGTTTTTAAGCATCTTCTTACCTGATTTCTTGTATTGTTCATCTTATTATATACCTTGGTTCTTTTTAGATGATTTTTTTCTATAGAGATTACTTTTTGTGTAATATTTTTTTTCCTCTTGAAAGAGATAATTTATAAACATATCAAGAAACCAATACACTCAACATTAATTCTTACAATATTTAAGTTAAAAAAACATGAAATAATAATTTTCTTTCACATTCCATTTTGTTTCGGTAAAAGCTCTTATTAATGTATCAGTATTGGTGTTTCTTATGTAAATACGACTCAATACATAGAAACATTTCATGAAGAGAATAAAAAACCTGAATAGATGGATCGCGCAAACCTTTACAACCTGAAACGTTTTAGTAAGAGTTTAACTGTTGAGATGTTTGATCGTACAATTCTTATAGAGTTTTTTTAACAATGAATTGGGTGCATAAAATGCTTGTGTTATGAAAAGTGTAGAAATTATAAAGAATTTTAAAAACTGTAATTTGGATTATTTATTAAAAGTATTTCATGAAAATTAATTTTAAATTTAAATTTTAGTGTTAATTTTAAAAGTGTTAAAAAAATATGAGATGAGAAATCGCTTTACACACATAAAGCACACATACTATCAAAATAAAAATAATAAAAAAAATTACTCACAACAAGTGGTATTAATTTTATGTTCTGCAAGTGAGAATAAAGTTTTGGAACATATTAAAAATTCTTTTGTGAATTGAAAATAAGTAAATAACATTATAAAATATTTTGCTTCACTTGAATTCTTGAGGATTTTTTAGAAATATTAATCACATTGAACGTCAAAAGATTTTTAAAAGCTGCAATAAAGCTAATTTTAAGGCTTTTATTGTTGCATAATGTCATAATGTTGTGCGATTTTATGAAACTGGGGATTGTCCTTAACATTGTAGTTTTTATAATATTAATCAATCCTCTGCCTTTATTGGCATCAAAAACGCAAAATAAAAGAGATCGTGAAAGACTGAAACAACAAGCACAAGAAGAACGTCAATCTGAATTCGTCAAAGGGAAAAGTAAGTTTAAACTTAATACAGTCAAACAATATTTCACTAGAAAACACAAAATAAATATAAAAAAAAATCAATGAATCAAAATTTTCTTAAACATATACTTGCGCAATTACTGGTAACTGATAAGAACATATTTTTTAAATACATAAAAGAAATTTTATTTAATTAAGCATCTATGTAATATTTATTTTTATTTTCGCTTCAAAAAAAAAAAAAAATACTGATAAGCACTACCGTAATAAAATTGTTTTTTTGTTGTTTAAAAAGATAAACATTTATGCTATTTGTTATTTGATAAATTTATGATAAAGGTGAGAAATCAACCAAATATTTTACAGCATAAATTGAAGTAAATTGTTAAAACTATTTACATTAATACTAAAACATTTTTCAGTTTCATATATAAACTGAAAATCGTGACAAAATAATAAACAGTATTTACACAATTGTGAAAAAATTGCTAAATGAAATTTTATACATTCAGTTTATATACTATTAAAACGAATCGGTTTTTTCTGCAAATATATCAAAAGTCCTGCTTATGGAAAAAATAACGTAATTTATGTATATGATATTTCTTCCATAAAATCTACAAAAAAGCATAAGTCACGAGGTCAATCTTTATATTCTTAAAATCATTATTGATTCTTCTTATTTCTTTCTTTTCCCTTACGTCTTTCTTACTTACTCTTGGTTAATCGTTGATGTTTAGGCTATTCAAAATAATCAATCTTACACACTATTATTCATTATAAAAGGTTATAAAGTGATAGCTGTGGTTCTAAATATTTAAGCCAACCTGAAGCCGTCTATAAAAAACACATATTAATACAAACTTTTTATGCTTATCATAAATTATTGCAGCTTAAGTTTTTTTTATATTCAAAAAGTATCGAATTTTGCAAAATCATAATTAAGAAGTTTAATAGTTTTAAATTAATATATTTTAATTTCACCACAAGTATTTTTTTTTTTTTAAAAAAAAAGATATATTATATTCTAACGATCTAAACGAAATAAAAAATTATAACTTGAATTTAACAAAAAGCACTATACTAATACAAATGTAAACAAAAAACCAATTTAAATGGAATTCTTTAAGATTTTTTTTTTTTTTTGTATTTGTGGAAGATGAAAACTAAAAAAGAAAAGATCAGACTAGCTGCTTTTATATTTATTTTCTTTGATTATGTTCAGCATCACACATCTGAGTATTTGCAGTTTTGTTTGTTTGAGTGTTGAATTCTTCAAAGTGCTTTCATGAAATGAATACATTTGTGAAGCTTTTTATTAATTTTTATTTATTTATTTTTTAATTTTAATTTATTATATAGGTATTTACACGTCTCAAAAATTTACTTTATTTTAATCACTCTCATTTTACACATTTTTGTTGATAATTAGTTTTATTTTGTCATCTAAATAAAGATGAAAATTTAAATAAAATAAATTTGAATAATATATGCAGATATCGTTTTAAGTATAACCATAAGGATAATTTTATTAACTTTGAATATATGAGCTTCTCTTTAAAAAAATAAATATATATATATATAGTCCGTAAGGTCAATCCGAAAAAATTCCTTAATCCCTACTGTGTGCTAGAGAGATGATATTTCTTTTCTTTTATTCTTTTATTCTTTTTTATATACTTCATTCTTTTATTCTTTTTTCTCTTTCTACTTGTACAGCATTTATTTAAAAAAAGATCTTTTTAGTTTTTTTATTATTTTTTTCATAATTTTATCTGATAAAAAAAAAATATTTTCAAAATTTTCATTCTCCCATAATTTAACAGAATCATTATTAAGCGCTATTAACAAGGATATATGTGGTTCTTATAAGCCCTTTCTAACTATATGTGTGTGAAGAACGTAATTCTTTTATTTTACAAACATTTCAACAACGACAATGCACAATAATATATCTTAAGGCATATTGCATGAAAAGCACTAAATGAAGAAAAAAAGCGAAAGATAATATTTAACGGAACGATAAAGAGCAAAATAAATGGTAATAAGAGAAACGTGAAACACGAACTCTGAAAATAATAAGAGAAAAATTTTTTTCTCGAAATCGTGCAAAACAAAAATGATGCACATGATTGTTTAATCTTTATAACGCCGAAAGTAAAAAAAAAATTAAAATACGTAAAAAATAAGCTTGTTGTATAAAGATTATAATATAATATAAATTCATCTAAAAAATAGTTGTCTAATATATTTTTAAAAATTTTAATTGTTAAATACCTAACCTAAATTTAAAAAAATATGAGGGTTTTAAATTTTTTTGTTCACTATTTTTTCTATTTATAGTATGCATTGGCACCAATGGAAGAATGTCAGTACCATCAAATCGAGAATTTCATTACAAAAACCTCAAAGATCGTTACACAAACTGCACATATGTAGACGGAAATCTCGAAATAACATGGATACAGAATAACACATATGATTTAAGCTTCTTACAACACATTAGAGAAGTCACTGGATATGTTTTGATAAGCCATGTTGATGTAGAACATGTTAGATTACCACGTTTACAAATTATTAGAGGACGGACTTTATTTAAGTTAAATGTATGGAAAAATGAGTTTGGACTTTTTGTTTCATTTTCACAAATGCAAACATTAGAACTCCCAGCTTTAAGAGACATCTTAAATGGATCCGTAGGAATGTTTAACAACTATAATCTTTGTCACGTTAGAACAATTCAATGGGACGAAATTTTATCGGGTAATACAACATTAATGTTTTTTCTTTGGTCATAAAATTTAATTCAATCTATTATTTGCTTATTTTTTTCTTAAACAGCCGCAAATGCAACGAATATATACACTTATAATTTCACTTCGCCTGAACGAGATTGTCCAGCATGTCATTCGAGTTGCGAAAAAGGATGTTGGGGAGAAGGTCCAGAAAACTGTCAAAAGTTTAGTAAAATCAATTGTTCCCCTCAATGTTCTCAAGGAAGATGTTTTGGTCCAAAACCCAGAGATTGTTGCCATTTATTTTGTGCAGGAGGTTGCACGGGACCAACACAAAAAGACTGTTTAGCATGTAAAAATTTTTACGATGATGGTGAATGTAAACAAGAATGTCCAAGTATGCAAATATATAATCCTACAAACTATCTTTGGGAGCCAAATCCACATGGAAAGTATGCTTACGGTGCTACATGTGTCAGACACTGTCCAGAACATTTACTAAAAGATAATGGAGCTTGTGTACGAACGTGTCCATCAAATAAAATGGCTAAAAATGGAGAATGTGTTCAATGTAATGGGCCATGTCCAAAAACATGTAATAGTGAAGGAATAGTACACTCAGGAAATATAGATAACTACAAAGATTGTACAATCATAGAAGGTTCCCTCGAAATATTAGACCAAACATTTACTGGTTATCAACAGGTTTATTCAAATTTTTCATTTGGCCCAAGATTTATTAAGATACATCCAGACCGTTTAGAAGTCTTTTCAACAGTAAAAGAAATTACGGGTTATTTGAATATACAAGGTTATCATGATGACTTCACGAATTTGTCATATTTTCGAAATTTAGAAGTAATTGGAGGCAGGCAATTGAAGGAAAATCTATTTGCTTCTTTATTTATCGTAAAGGTAACTTTTTCTAATTATTTAATAGAAATTCAAAGGTGATAATTAATGCCTTTTACCTATTTCTATTTTTTTAGACATCATTGAAATCTCTTGAACTGAAATCATTGAAAAGGGTCAATTCAGGAGCGGTTGTTATTGTAGAAAACAAGCACCTTTGTTTTGCTAATAAAATTGATTGGAACAAAATAAAAAAATCCAGAGATCATGAAATTGTTTCTGCTAGAAATCGTAATGTGGAAGAATGCGGTAAATTTTAGTCTAAAAACTTAAATTATTGTTTAATATAAATGCATATTTTTAATACAGAATCAGAAGGAGAAGTCTGTTCCGAAGAATGTTCATCTGCTGGATGTTGGGGAAAAGGATCTGATCAGTGTTTGGAATGTAAAAATTTTATATATAAAGGAACATGTTTACCAAGCTGCAAAAGTGCCAAAAAGTATGAAAAGAATATAATTATTTTTAAATGTATGTAAAAATAAGTATCTAATATGCTAAAAAAATTTAACATTATAGTATATATCAAATTGACGAAAAAAATTGTGGAGAATGCCATCCAGAATGCAAAGGAACTTGCACAGGTCCAAATGCTGATGACTGTGATGAATGTCTTCATGTAAAGGATGGAAAATATTGTGTAGCAGAATGCTCGCATACAAAATATCCTAAAGATGGAATATGTCTTAATTGTCACGAGGCTTGCAACGGTTGTAAAGGTCCTAGAAATGTAATATCAGACGATGGATGTATACATTGTGATCATGCTATTATTCATCCAAACACAACAATTCAAAAGTGTCTTAAAAAAAATGCAACCTGTCCAGGTAATACAAACAAATCAATTAATAGAAATAATTATTCTAATAATTCAAAAATTTTCTTCAAGATCGGTTCTATCATGAATGGGTACCACCATATGAAACAGGATCTTTAAAGACGATGGCTGGAAAATCTATTTGTAGACCATGTCATCCTCGTTGTAAAAAATGTACACAGTATGGTTTTCATGAAAGTGTATGTACAGAATGCGCTGGCTATCGTAGAGGAGAACAGTGTGAAGAAGATTGTCCTGATAATCACTATGCAAATGAAGAAACAAGAACATGCGATCTTTGTCATGATGAATGCCAAAGATGTAGAGGACCTGGTCCACATAATTGTCTGGATTGCAAAAACTTCAAAATTTTTCATGACGAGGTTCCGAATGCACATTACCATAATACAACACTTTTTAACTGTACATCTATTTGTCCTCCAAAATACAAGTATAAAATTTTCCCGGAAGCAAATGATATAAAATCTCGTCCTTATTGCTCTTCTGATCTTGGACTAAGAATAACAGCTGGGGTTCCAACATTACTAATTGTGATTTTTATTACATTAGGTCTCGTACTGGCTTTTCTCATAATTTTAACATATTTATGCCGTCAAAAAGCAAAAGCAAAGAAAGACGTGGTAAAAATGTCAAAAGTATTAGCTGGATGTGAAGATTCTGAGCCATTACGACCAACTAATGTTGGCCCAAATTTAACTAAACTACGCATAATAAAAGAAGCTGAATTACGACGGGGTGGTATTTTAGGTATGGGAGCTTTTGGTCGAGTCTACAAGGGCGTTTGGGTTCCAGAAGGTGAAAATGTGAAGATTCCTGTAGCTATAAAAGTTTTAACTGAACTAAACGGATCAGAGTCAAGTAAAGAATTTCTGGATGAGGCATACATAATGTGTTCTGTTGAACATCCAAATCTTTTGAAGCTCCATGCTGTGTGCATGACCTCACAAATGATGCTCATTACACAACTCATGCCATTAGGATGTTTGCTGGATTATGTAAGAAGCAATAAAGATAAAATTGGCTCAAAAGCTCTTCTAAATTGGTCAACACAAATTGCACGCGGAATGGCATATTTAGAAGAAAGAAGACTTGTTCATCGCGATTTAGCTGCTAGGTAATAAAATAAAGCAATTATTTATTAATTAATAATTTTACTGAAAAAAAATTTGTATTTTCATTAATTCTAGAAATGTTTTGGTTCAAACACCATCATGTGTGAAAGTAACTGATTTTGGATTAAGTAAGTTACTGGATTATGATTCAGATACATATCGTGCTGCTGGAGGAAAAATGCCAATTAAATGGCTGGC
Organism: Chironomus striatipennis; assembly: GCA_026123125.1. NCBI lineage: Eukaryota > Metazoa > Arthropoda > Insecta > Diptera > Chironomidae > Chironomus > Chironomus striatipennis. Next base: position 27,419,550 of record CM047392.1, read on the forward strand.
TTTAGAATGCATACGACATAGAATATTCACAAGCAAAAGTGATGTTTGGTCTTTTGGTGTAACAATTTGGGAAATATTAACTTATGGAGGTAGACCGTACGAAAATATTCCAGCAAAAGATGTTCCAGATTTGATAGAAATAGGTCACAAATTACCACAACCTGACATATGTTCACTCGATGTTTACTGTATTTTACTATCATGTTGGGTGTTAGATGCTGACGCTAGACCTACTTTCAAGCAATTAGCTGAAACATTTGCTGAAAAAGCAAGAGATCCTGGAAGATATTTAGTCATTCCAGGTGATAAATTCATGCGTTTACCTTCATATACAACACAAGATGAAAAAGATCTAATAAGAACACTTGCTCCACTTGATAGTACATCTGGAAATACGGTTTTAGATGCCGAAGAATATTTACAGCCTAAATCTCGCCAACAAATAGAAAGTAGCGTTAATGAGCATAATGACAATCAACCCAAACGATATTGTACTGATCCATTGAAAAATGGAGACGACGAGACTGATACAAGTCGAGAAGTGGGAATAGGGAATTTACGTCTAGACTTACCATTAGACGAAGATGACTACTTAATGCCAACAGGTCCGAGTGCAGGATCTGGTTATATGGACTTATCTCATCCTGCAATTGATAATCCCGAATATCTACTTAATTCTAACTCATCAAATATAGCTATTATAAGCGCTAGCATTAAGGAAAACAATTTTCAAAATTTAAACAATAATAGTATATTAAATAACTTAAATAATAATCAAATCAAATCGGAAATTTTACCTACACAAACTCTGGGTATTCCACTAACTAATTCTGGAGAGCCAATATCAGAACATGACTATTATAATGATCTGCAAAGAGAATTACAACCTCTGCAAACTATCAGAAGTGAAACAACTGTATAATGAAAGATTTCATATGTGCCTTTAAAATATTTTTTTTTTCTCTAAGCATCATTCTTCAAAAATTATAGAATAGTATATATTTCAATTAGATGTCAATTACAATGTCTTCTCCAAACATGTTTTTTTTATGAAATTCAATTTAATTGTTTAAGTACTTATGAAATAATAATAGCCTTTTTCTTTCCAAATATGATAGAACATTTTATTAAGAATTAATTTTTTTTTATAAATATCAATAAGATTATAGTTGAGAAGAAAAAAAAGAACTGTGATATTTTTATAGCATTAAATAACTGATGATGAAGAAATATAATATTATTTCATTAAAATATTAAAATAATATTTCATTTAGTGTCAATTTGATAATAAAAAAAAAATTCAAATAAATGTTAAGAGTACAAATCACAAAAAAGCAAGCGTACTATAAATTCAGCATTTTGTTGATAGTTGCAACAAAAATATTTGTGCCATTAAAGAATTTTTGCATTTTAAGGCATTGTATGAAAAATCAGAAACTTCCATAATTTTTTTTTTTTTATTATTATTTCAATATCAATTTAATTATGATAAAATTTGGCACAAAATATAAAATGTATCAATTCTATCTTTTGAGATATAAATAAAATATTTTTTATCAAGCTGTTGCGTTTTTTATTAAATTTATTCAAAAAATAATTATTTTTTCCAGATTACTTTCTTCAAGATAATTTTTGTTATTTGTCAATGCAACTTTATCGAATTTAGCTAAATTTTCAAATGAATTAAAAATAGAACAATATTCAATTATTTTGATATTCTGACTGTTTTTAACAATGAAATTCAACAAATTTTCTGGCAAATGAAAAAAATAAATAATTTTTAATGCATCCAAGGAACTCAATATTGGTATAGTCCATTCCAAATTTAAATTTTCAACTTCTAAATCAATTTGATTCACACAAGTGTTTTTAATATTCTTTAAATTTTGAGTATCAAACTTCAATGAAGAGTTATCGAAATATTCTATACTCAGCCTTTTCAATTTCTTGCAAGTTCCTAAAACTATTTTAATAATATTTTCAAAAGAACACTCAAATAGCTTAATCCAATTTATTTCATATTGCTTTAACAAAAATAATTCAAACTTATTTTTATCAATTAGTTTTTCATTTGAAAAATCTATAAACATTATATTTAAACTAAATTGGAGATTATCTATTTCTTCTATAATTATGCTTAAAGCTTCTACAGGGATTTGAATATTCTTTAAATTATATTGTGATTTGAAAAATGCAAGCATTAATTGTTCTTTATTATGAATTTCTTTAAAATTTACGTCATCAAATATAATGGTATTTAAATTTCGACAAGTGTTAATAAAAGGTTCAATTGCTATAATTGGGATAAAACCAAAGTACAATTTTTTTAAGTTTAAAAATGAAAATGTCTCTTTATTCATTTCTTTCATACCAAGAGTTTTTTGTATTTCTTGCATATCCATGTCGAAAATTTTTAAATCAACAATGTTATTAATCATATCTAATAATTTATAGTATTGAATTGGTTGAACAAACGACTGAATATTTATTTGTGCTCGTTTCCACTTTTTCCTATTATTTAAAATGATTTCCAAACCATTTCCAAATTCATAAATTTTAAAATTATTATAATTTCTTTTGCTTGTTTTAAAAACTTTTACAATTTCATTACATGGTTCTGCAAATCTGTCATCCACATTCACCCATACTTTTGATGAAAAAACTTTTGATTTTCCTATTACTTCATACCAAAATACTGATACTTCTGATAAATTTAAAAGATCGTTTGTACTCAAATGCTGGAATATAAAATCGTGTAAATCTTCATGAACTTGTTTTAAAAAATCCATTTGTAAAATTAAACATGAATAATAATATATTCTCTAAAAAAATGTGTGCGCAAACTCACTAAAACTCACGTTGCTAATTCAAAATCTGTTTGAACAACTCTGATTTACAATCGCATTTTTACAGTTGCTGAAATTATAAACATTTTTAAAATTGTCATTATATATTTAAATGTATTATTTAGATATTTAATTAAATTGAAAAACATAAATTATAAATAAAATGCAAAAAATTGAGTTTTTTAACCAAAATTTTCATTTATTGTTCCAAAACCTTTGTAAATATTTTTTTTTTGTTTATTTAATTTTAAAATACCCTTCTTCCCATTTTAAAAATTTCAATTAAAAAAAAACAATGAGCGAAAATTAACCAATCATTTTTCGAATCATATAGTTCAAGATTCCTCCATGTTTGTAGTATAAAATTTCAACGTCAGTATCGAATCTTACTTTTACTTCAAAAGTTATGCCTGAGCTGGTTTCAATATTTATATTTTGTCCTGGAGTAACATTGTTAGGTAATAAAATATTAAACGTTTCAAATCCAGTTAAGCCTAAAGATTCGGCGTTTTGTCCCGATAAATATTGCAAAGGACATATACCCATTCCAACAAGATTTGAGCGATGTATACGTTCATAGCTTTCTGCGATAACTGCACGTATGCCTAACAAGTATGGACCTTTTGCAGCCCAATCTCTCGAAGAGCCACTACCATACTCTTTTCCAGCGAGTAAAATCAAAGGAGTTTTTTCATGACGATAACGGTCAGCACAATCGAAAATATCCATTTCTTCATTAGTTGGTATATAAATTGTTTTTGGTCCCGGAAATTTCATGAATTTATTAACTAAACGGATGTTAGCAAATGTTCCTCGAGCCATAACAGCATCCTTTAATTATAAATATTCATATTTTAATTGATTTTTTTCTTAAATACTTTACTATTTTGTGGATAACTTACATTTCCTCTTCGTGAGCCATATGAGTTGAAATTTTTCGGAGCCAGACCTCTTTCCGTTAAATATCTTGCTGCAGGAGAATTCCTAGAAATTGATCCTGCTGGAGAAATATGATCTGTTGTTATACTGTCTCCCAAAAACAATAAAACTCTTGCATCTTTAATTGGTTCTTTTACAGGTAAATCACGTGTCATATCATCAAAAAAGGGAGGATGTTTAATGTAGGTAGAACTTTCATCCCAAGGATACAACTTGCCTGTTGGAGCAACAAGCGATTGCCAATTTGAAGATCCCAGTTGAATTTTTTCATACACATGTTGAAACATTGATGGAATTATAAACTGTCTTTCTACTTCTTGAATTTCAGCTCGACTTGGCCATATTTCTCTTAGGAAAACTTTTTTCCCTTCTTTTGAAATTCCAATTGGCTGGGTTTCAAAATCAATATCAACAGTTCCTAAAATTTCATTTATTATGTATCTGCCTGTTTTTACTAAAAAAAATATAAAATATTTACCTGCCAGCGCATATGCTATTACTAAAAGTGGAGATGCTAAATAGTTTGCTCGGGTTAAAGGATGTATTCTTCCTTCGAAATTACGGTTTCCAGATAACACTATGTGAAATTTTATATATAATTATTAAAATTTTTAAGGTTTCAAAATGTAATATCGATATCATTACCTCCACAACATACAAGTTTATTAGACTCTATTGCTGCCGCAATATTTTCATGAATCGGTCCACTGTTACCAATACCTTGTATAAAACTCAATGTTAATACTTTATCTTATCAATTAAAAAAAATACTAAATTACATGTCATGCATCCGTATCCTACAATATGAAATCCAAGCTCTTCTAAACTTGGAATCACACCAGATTCCTTTAAATAATGATCAACAGCAGTTGAACCAGGTGATAATGAAGTTTTAATGTATGGTTTAACTTTTAGACCCAACTTTACGGCATTTTGTGCTAATAAGCCTGCACCAAGCATTACAGTTGGATTTGAAGTATTTGTACAGCTAGTAATTGCTGCAATGATAACTGAACCATGTTTGATTGTATATTCAGTTCCATCTTCCCAAACGAATGATGCTTCATTTTCTAACTCATTCGAAGGTATTTCATAGCCTTTGAATCCAACCTATAATTAATAATATACAATAATTTGAAAAAATGATGAGCTTTACTTCTTTGTTTGAACTGATTTTCATATGATACAATACATATTCCATGCTTTGCTAAGCATTTTAAAATATTTTCAACATTTTATGTCTTTATTAAAAGTGTCACCGAACTCAACAATATTTATATAAATAAAAAAAATTGTCAACTAAATCAAAATTTGCCTATAAGAAAAAACAAAAGTTACATGTAAGAATGCAAAGTGAAAAAAAAATTAATATAGTCTGCTTTAGCTTTGCATTAAGAAAGGTTTACTTTGCTAATTTGTCTACCTATTTAAAACAGCAATAAAACTTTTTTCCTCGTATAAAACTTTTAAAAAAAAGAAGGAGGGAATTTTTGAAAAATTAATACCTGCAAAAATATTAAGACATAAAAGTAAAATTCTGTAATTAACCCTGTAATTTATCTCTCATGAGAGAATAACCTCTCTTTAGAAGATCCCTATAAATTTAGAAGTTCACAAATATAAAATTCATTATCGTAACAGATTTAAAAGTGAAAGGATATTGTGGTTTTTAAATAAATTATAGAAACAGAGAAAAGTTTAGGACGAGTGTCGGATAGTTGCTGTTTACTATTTTCAAGTGACTAGACCGAACACTCGATCCTAAACTTAAGAATAGTTTGATCATCAGTTTTATAAAATATATATATATATGTATCAAAACATATGACCATGTTTACAGCTTGGTGCTTGAGCTTATGATAAATATCTGATGTATTTCAAATACTGAAATATATCATTCATAAAGCTAATGCATCCTTGCCGTAAACATTTGGGTTCTGTCATCGGTAAACGGTTTCATATTATAAATTTTGAATGATCAAACTAGGAAGGAACTGCCGGTGTGATATTAGAATTTTAAAATTATATCACAGCCGATCGTACCTTACTAATTTTCATTTGTATCAACATTCGAAATTTTAATAAAGCAAGTTTTGATTACCTAGTATAAAATTTATAAATTGATTAAATAAAAGGAACTCTGCTGTGATATTCAGTAATTTAAAAATATATCACAGTAGTTGTACTTTAATTTAGTCAATTAAATTCATTCAATTAGAGAAGGTGAAAAAAAAATGTATGAAAAAATTGTGCGACAAACTATGTTCAGATTGATGTGCCATGCTTTTTTTCATCACTGGGCAAATGTTTGTCGCATAAAATTTTTTTTAAAACAAACAGCATTTACCTTGTTAATCAGGCAATCTTTAAAATCCTGCTTCATTTGTGACACTGGAACTCGATCATGAGGTCTTTTTGGGCCAGATAGAGACGAAACAACGGTTGACAAATCCAATGTGATTACCTTAAAACCAAAAAGAATTTAAATGTAAAATACAATAAAGAAATTAAAGTTTTAAAAAAATACATTTAAACCGTGTGTTAAAAATTTTTGAGATAGATACTAACTTTAGAAAATATTGGATCCTGCTTAGAGTCATCATAATCTCTAAATTGTTTTGTTACTTTCAGATATTGCTCAATAATGTTAATTTTCTTTGTACTTCGGTCTTTTTTGTGAAATAAAAAAAAAAAAATTAAGTATTTTGTTGAAAAGAAAAACAGTTCAAAATTACTTGTTTGCCTTAAATAATCTAATGATCGATTATCAACTGCAAAATATCCAACAGTTCCACCAAATTCTGGACACATATTTGATATCGTTGCTCTGTCTGCAATACTTAAAAACGATACTCCACTGCCGAAAAATTCGACAAACTTTCCAACAACTCCTAATTGACGCAAATTTTTCGTGATAGTTAGAACTAAATCCGTTGAAGTAACATATTGATTAAGCTCGCCGACTAATTTATATCCAATCACTTCAGGCAAAAGAAATGAAATACTTTGTCCCAACATAACAGCTTCAGCCTCAACACCACCAACGCCATGACCCAATACACCAAGACTATTTATCATTGTTGTATGAGAGTCAGTGCCCACTAATGAATCTGGATAAAGAAGACAGCGCCCATCACTTTGTTTTTCAGCAAAAACCACACGAGCAAGATATTCCAAATTTACTTGATGTACTATCCCACTACCTAGAATTTAAAAATCATTTTTTTATATGGTATTAAACCTTTTTTTGCTACTTTAAACATTCCATACCAGGAGGAACAATCAGCATATTGTTGAATGCTTTTGCACCCCACTTCAAAAATGTAAATCGTTCTTTATTTCTTTCAAACTCTAAATCCTGATTCTTCTTTAATGCATCGTTCGAGTTGGAATAATCAACTTGAATTGAATGATCTATGACCAGATCAGATGGACAAATAGGATTGATTTTTTCAGGATCACCACCAAGTTTTAAGACTGCATCGCGCATAGCTGCAAAATCGACTACAGCTGGAACGCCAGTGAAATCTTGAAGAATCACTCTAGCAGGTTTGAATGGAATTTCGTATTCATTATTATCGATTGCTGACTCTCCTTTATATTGTGCCTTAAAAATCAAAATCATTCAAGTACAATAATATCAGAATAACAAAACATAATTGTCAATTTACCCAATTTAAAATAGTGGTTACGTGACCTTCATTAATATGGAAATTATCACAATTTCTTATGGCGGATTCCAAAAGAACCCGTATTGAAAAAGGAAGTTTTGATAATTGTTCAAAATGCGTGATATCATAATAATAATAAGACTCGCCATCAATTTCAATTGATTTCTCCAAAAACTTGAAAGGATTTTTTAATGTATCTATAAAAGAGTTTTTAAAAAAGTAATTAATAAAAAAAATAAACTCTTATTGTGCGCAGCAATAATATAAAAACCGGTTTATAAGTGTGTTTGTAGTTAAAAAATTAAATAAATATACATATATAGAAGAAGGTGAATTAAAGAAGTTTCAATCTATATAGCACAAAACATGTAAAGATAACAAGCTTAAATCGAATGATTTACAAACACTTTTAAACCCTTAAGAATAATCGAAAATTATATTGGATTATGATTTTCCAACAATATTTATTTACAATTTTCATTTATTCCAGAATAATGATATTTATTTTATCTTTCTCACCAGACATATTGTTCAATAAAATTTCCGAGGAATAGAAATATTAAATTTTATTTAACAGAGACTGTTATTTGGAACCCGTAAAATGAATGTAAATTCACCACTTTTTAATGGTCAATAATACTAAAAAATTTTGAATCCAGAAAGTTCGTTTCTTTTTTTAACTACTATTTTTTTATTTTGGATGTGATTCCGTTATGAAATTTAAGTTACGTTTTTGTCATGAAAAAATGAGCTTAGACTCAAGAATTTAACAAACAAAAAAATAATCTTTAAAAATATTTTTTTTTTAAAAAAATAAAATTTTTCTATTATTTTTTAATTCATTTCCTTATTTATTTTTTTACTTTAAATTCATCTTTAATAATAGCCTTAATTCTTAATCTAGTCACAAACTTCTATGTTTAAATTAATCTCATCACTAATTTCTTCGGATTTTGATGTTTCGAAAATATCATCCTTTTCATCAGTTTTTCTTTTCTTCTCAGGTTTTTTTAACAATTCTTCTATTGAGTACGGATTTCTTTTACGCGATGTCTTCTTGTTCATCTTAATAAACAAATAAAAATTTGTTGAATTAGAATATGCAAGCATAGTAAAAAACTAAATGAATAATTACCTTTTCATTTTCTTGACTTCCGAAAGAATCGTCACTATTTATTTCTGTAATATGTCCCGGCGAATTAGAATTCAAAGATTCGGCATTATTCTTACTGTTATTATTATTTTGACTATCATTGTTGTACAAATTATGAGAAAGTAAAGGATTTCCATTAGAATATAAATAGTTTGAATTTGCCAATTGAGGACAAAAAAGATTTCTACTCCATATCCATTGTTTGTAATACTGACTCATGCTTGGATGTACTACTTCATTTGAATTATTTGTTGAAATTGAATTTGAATTATATGTACCAGATGATTCCTTGCACGTTTCTGATGTCGACGAATAATGCGAAACTTTTGTAGAATTTTCAGGCAAACTTGAAGTAATTGTTGAGTTAGGAATAGTTGAAGATGCATGATTTGCTCCTAATGAATAGCGATATGAGGCTAAAAATTCATTAGCACCATAAATTGGAGATGAATGTAAAGTTTTAGAACTATGATTAGGTGTTTCGTGACGTCCACAAATAATTTCTAAATTCAAAAAAAAAAAAAATTAAATAAATTAAAATTTAAAAAAATAATAATTTATTGTTACCGTTTTGTGAGCCTGATGTATTGATGGTATTATTGTTAGTATTTGGAGGATTTGTGAGAGCGTCATCAGTCCATAATCCACCATTTCTTAGGATACGATTGACAGATGATACAGATGGAATAGTTTGAGGATCGCATATTCTTTGAGAAAGTAATTGATCTCTAATTTCCCATGCAAACATAGATGGATTTTCTTGCTTGAATCGTAAAATTTTTTTAACAACTGTTGGAGTAGCAACTTGCTGGAATAAGCAACATTCGATTTTGAATCAAATTGCAAAAAAAAATAAATCAATTTTTTAAAACAAACTTTACTAAATTTAACGAATTCCTAAGCCTGAATTATAATACAGAACACGAAACAGAAAAATTTAAATGTAGCGTGGTTTGTTTTGAGCGATTTTCTTTTTTAAATTGGTTTTTTATTAGTGTAAAAATTGTGAAAATCTTATAAAATATAATAGTTCACACGATTTTACACGACATGCATAAAAAAATTTGTAAAATGTCACGCAATTTTCCGCTTTTCATTGCCTAGTGCGGAAAGTTTAATAGCCATAGAAATACAAAAAAGTATTATATATGATAGATGTTAATTTAAAGATTACTTTTTAAGGATGTGAGAATTTACAAGAGAATAAATTAAATAACTTGCTTATCAAAAACAAAAAAAAAAAACAATTTTTTTTCATAATTCATAATCTGTGGTTCTATCACTTTTAATCACTTTTAAGGTAAATAATTCATCATTATGATGATAACATAGCAGCGATAAATGTGTCAAATTTATTAGCTATCTTTGTAAAAATGAATATATAGCATTATTAAATGTGTTGGTTACTTAGTAAAGCAAGTTGATGAGGGTTATATGGCACATTGTAACATTATGTCTATGGTCACTAATTGTTTTTATACACGAACAGAACTAAGCACCACTTTTATATATATAAAAAAAAAAAATATTTATAGAGGATTGATGTTTTTCCCTGTTTTATTCTATAGCATAGTTATCACTTTTTTTACTATCAATAAATAATTTATATTAAACGAAATAATAAAAAATTTAATTCATCAATATACAAACCTTCGTTTTACTTCCTCCCACTGATCCTGGTCTGATAGATCCCGTTTCATAAAATCTTGTCAAAATTTTAGACACACAACCTATGTAAAAACGAATAAAAATAATTTTTTTCTTTTTTATAATTTATATACTTTTTATAATTATTTTCCAATAAATTATTACCATGTGAGACTAAAAGTTGTCTTGAAATGTCACATGGACGAACACCCATTAGAGCTAATTCTACAATACGCCGACGGACACAGTCCGGCAGAGGTCGACCATTGACAAACACTCCTCCCAGTTGATTTACACCTGCCTGTCCTTAATTTAAGAAAGAACATTAGTACGAATAATTTTACAAAAATTCTATTTTTTTTAGAAAAAAAAAGTCTCAAAACTCATTTAAGGAAAATGCAACAAATAAGAAACAAAAATTGATTATAAGTAGTAAAGAGAAAAAATTCTACAGTCTGTACTTAAATATAATTTGTGCCTGAATTCGCCTTACAGACCTATATTTTTATTTTTCTAGAATTTTTTATTTATGTTTTATCAATCTCTTCTTTTGACGCGATTATACTTAATGCGTATCAAATTTTGTTTGCATGATAAGAAGGAATTTGAAAACATCAAGTAATTTGTCTGTGGTGCAGCATATTATCATTATTTTTTGCTGTCTCAATTTGATATGTTTGCCCCCAAACCTTTTCTGTAATTCTACTTGAATTCGAAAAAAAAAATTATTTTTTTGTCTATTTAGTTGTTGGCAAATTTTTTTTCACTAAAATATTTAAATTGATTAATTTTAGTTAAATAATTCATGAAAGCACTTTAATACAAATTAAAAATATCATGGAAAGATTAATCAAATTAAAATTTCAATATAAAGAGTAAGTAAACTTTTATACATTGTGATGCGAAAAGGGGGAAAAAATGTTCTCACTCTTTACTTGATACACTTTACAAATGTTTTATTCATGAGTCCATTGATTTTAACATTGACGTGAAGTGATTGGAAATTTAAATTACCGTTCAGTGTGATTTTTACAAAAGTCTCTTTAAACGAAAGGAAATGTTATATTTACTTTTGTTTAGAATAAAAAATAAATAAATTCATATCACTTTATTAATTAGTGAAAATAAATTATTAAAAATTCAAATATCAATTTTAAACAAAGATATTCAAAAAAAAAAATTAAAGTCTAACGTGTGAAGTAGCTGGCGAATGAATTATACGGTCTTTAATAATTTAATCTTACGCATGAATCACTTCAACAACTAATTATACTGAAAGCAACATCATTTGATTACTAAGTGGTATATTTTTTTTACGAAGGACTGGTTAATAATGAGTGTGTATATTAAATAAATTTCTGGTAATAACACCACATTTTTCTCTTAATTGCTTCCAATTAAATATAGTATGAACTTTTTACTCCGTGAAAAATATGTTTCGGTTAGCGATTCGTTATAACAATAAAAATTTCTTAGCTATATAAATTCATATTAACTTCATCAAAGGGTTTCAATAACAATATTAAGCTAAAAGCTAATAAAAATTTAATAATGTATGTACTCTAATCAACATACATGTTTGATTTTACTCTTGTCAAATAAAGCAAAAACCTTATTTTTGTTAACCGAATAAATTTTAGTAGGTAAGTGGAAATAATCTACAGGTTAAATACATTTGATTATTTATCAAACGCAACATGTGCTTCAATAATTATTGATAATTATCATCATGTTTTCTTGAGCACTTTGTGATTTGAAATTCTAAAAAACTCTAAATACTTAATTATTAAAAACTCTGAGAAATTTTTGCTGGAAATGTACATTTTGATTTGTCCCTAGAAGAGTATTGGTCAACAAGTTTGTACACCAATTAAAACTATGACACTTTTTAAGTTGATATACAGTGAAAATAAAACGCAGAACTATTACGTTTAGCTCAGCTTTAACGTGGTAATAATCAAAAAACGACATTTTAAGCTATTACAATTCCTATGCATTATTAAGCTCAAAAAGTATACGATGCAAATATTGACACATTAAATATATTCGATTAAATTAAATTATGAAAATTATGCTAAAGAAACAATAAGCAAATTAAATGCTCGTGCACGGGAAATGATTGCATTTTTGGATTTAATATACTGACTAAGTACCAGTAGGATTTTATAGACCTCGAAGCATGTTATTTCTTTCTTGTCCTGCTAATGTCTTTTACAAAATTAGGCAGGTGATTTTTGTCATAGTCTGTATTTTGCAGATAGCCCTTAAGATTTCTTTTTCCTATTTGATTCTTATATATAATTTTTGACTCAATTATATTTAATGCTAAGCAGACGCAACTTTTGTTGATTGCAACCATATTATTAATCTACTATAAATTGCTAAATAATACAAAAATACATTAAGAATTTCAAAAAATTGTGTCTTTTGCGATATTTTTAATTTTTATTGTAGTTAAGTATTCGTTTTATTATTTATTTATTTATTTTTTTTTTTTTTTTTTTAAAGAAATTTGAATTAAGTAAATTTAAAATAAATCAAAACATTTCAAATAAAAAAAAATATTTTTTTCTGCTTGTTATCTCCTAATGATTATCGGAACAATTTACTAGTTAATGAAACGAAAGCCTTTTTTAAAAATAATTTATTTTATATTCTGTTCGAGGATGAAGTTAAAATGAAAATTGTAAAGAAGCGTTAAAGTGATATAAGAAAAAAATATTTTAAATTCATAAAAGGTAGTCGCGAAAACTAAAAAGAAAAATGTGCAAAGAAAAAAGAAGTGAAAAAATTATGTCAAGCTACCAACAAGCGTGATTTTTATAAGTGTAAAAAATTCAATTCGGTATTCGTTAACGCATAAAAATTCTTTAAATTACTACAAGTTGTATTTTATTTTTAAAACACTTCAAACAAGAATTTTTTCACACTGAATACAAAACTCATATATAATTCATTTCTTCTCAAAGTTTCTTCATCACGTTTTTCTCTAATTTTGTTTTTGAAAAATTCACTAAAAAACCATTCAGTAAATTTTTTGGTGTTAACAAATAAAAAAAAAATAATTTATTTTTTATTAAACAGTTTTAAATTCTGTATTACAGACATTTTTCAATCATCTTAGAATCATTTCTTTTGGGGACAATGTTTTTACAATAAAATATTTTCTTAAGCTAAAAAACCTAATTACAAATAAATAAAAAAAAAAGTATGTTTTTTTTATAGTTAAAAACAATTTTTTTCTGGTATATTTACCTGTATGGGGCATCGTGAATGGAAATTCACAATTCTGAAAAGTATTAAAACATAAAGCTATTTTTCAGTTGCTACATTCATCAAAAATTAATACAATAATTTAATATTGAAATTTGCATAATGAAAACCTCCAACAATCTAGCATTATTATTATGTATGTATGTATTTACAAAAAAGAACATTAATAAATCCTGTGAATATCTAGAAATCAAGGAAAGAGCATTTCATCGGTTAAGCGTTAAAAATGTCATTTGGTGTATATTAATTTTGGGTTAAACAAAGATATTAATTCACCCTTATTTTCATTTTGACAATTTACATAGTTTCTAAATATTAATAGGCAGGACAATATGGTATGTGTTCATGTTATATGATTTTTTATTCATAACATTTCATAATAATGCACAAGTTTCAGATATCATGGTTTCTTAAGTTGAATTTCAATAGAAGTAAAGTCTATTACCATTTCTAATTAAATAAGGAATATGAAATCACGATTAAAGCGCTTTATATTCCGTTTCAGAACACTATTCGTTTGTCGGTCATTTAATATTAAATACAAAAGCTGGTTTCGCTGGTTTTGATCAATTTGAATGACCTTTATACAAAAATGTAAATTTGAAAACTTTAGTTGTAAATTAGAATCAAATATAAATCATAGGAGTAATGTTAAGTCTAACTGTTTATAAATGTACCTACAAAAACAGAGAAATATGATAATTTTATTAATTAACGCCTTTTAGTTACATAATATTAGCATTAACATTTTTATAATATTATTTTCTCCTTCAACAATGCTTGTAACATCATGCTTTTACTTCATCCTTAATTTTGAATTAAATTATTGTAGTTATTCCTAATAATGATGTTAAGAAGTTGATTAGTACATTTTTGCAATATCAACTTTTTTAGCATTTCTTTTACTTCTACACTTAAACAAACCTTCGCTTTAATATTTTCTATGAAGCATTTAATTTGATTGATATTTTTCATTAGTAATTAATTTGAACTTTATTTTGTTAAAAACAAGAACATTATTATTATTGGAGCTCGCCGAAAAAAATCGGATATAAAATTCAACGGTCAAAAATTTTTTGAATTCTTTCTTCATAAATCGAAATTTCGAAAATCAAATTTTGCATTATTAAAGGACTTTATGAATGATTTAATGATGTTGAATCATTCATTTCTCTTTCATAAAGCCTTTAAATTGCTTAACAGCTTTTATTCTGCTGTTATTGCTTTATTTTTGATGATTTCGAAAATTTTATTTATTTCAGAACTAAGAAAATTTGAATTTCAAGAAACCGTTAAAAACTTATTTTGTTAATTTAACTGTTTTCCATTGTGTTTTCGCGCAATTTTTTGTTGTGAAAAGTCGCAGCAGCAGTTAAACTAAGTTTTAAGACATTAGCTGCATTTTATTGATGCAAATTGAGAGAAATTTTTCAATTTTTGTGTTGATTTCCGAAAAATTAAGCGTCAGTGACAGTGCTTAAAATCGATTTTTCTCTTTAATTACAGTGTTTCATATCATACTTTTTATGTCAATTTATAGATTTTAACGATCTTTATCAAACCTCATCATTAGTTTTTGATTTTATTTCGTACTTAAAGAGAAAAACTCAAAAAATATGCTGTCACTGACGCTGAATTTTTTTTCGGCGAGCTCCTATTATTATAATTATTATTTTATTAATCTTTTCTAAGGAAAAGGCATTATTATAAAGTGCTGAAACCCTATAAAATGCATAAAAAACCTTTTCAATACGTTATAAATACATAAAAATAATTAAGTAATCATTAGAAGAGTTTCAATGTCAAAGACTTTAAAGAAATCTCTTCATTATAAAAAACTACATTAAATCTTTTTCGCGTTCAAACGGCTTTTTACAATTTAAATCTATCTCACGTTAACGGCTTTCTAAAATTTAAATTTATTGAAATCTGCTGAAATCTACAAACAAAATTATGTCTACTCGGTAAATTGTTTGCAAAATAGGGTAAATAATCTATTTTTTCGAAAATTTTATTTTTTCGAAAAAATTTTGAAAAATTAAATTCTAAATTTTATTCAAACGGTCCATTTTAAAAACAATGTGTAAATAAAAAATTATTAAAAATGAGATTAAGAATGCTTTTCTCTTATTTTCATGAAATTGGAACTGCTTGAATAGACAAAATCTACGAATTATTGTTTTCCATACAAACCGTTCAAAATGTTTCGAGAGAAAAAAATCATAGTTCAGAGAAAGTACGGCTTTTGGTTTTTAACATGAAGGATACTTCTTTGCTCCATCTTTCAATTACCAAAAAGTTCAAGGTATAACATTCAGTCGTTCTTGAGAAATTTCAATTTTTCTGGAGTCCAAAATCAATTCTATTTTTTCGAAAGAATTTTTTGCGAAATTTTATTTTTTCGAAAGGTTTTAATCGCATTGTTCATTGAAATTTTCTTTTAATGTTTACATAAATTTCGAATAGAAACAACATCCAAATAGCTCAAAATTCAATTTTTTCAAGGAAATAGTGTCAAAAACAGCAAGAGGACTTCCAAAAAATATTCAAGATCACCAAAAATTAAAAAAATCACCAAAAATCAAAAATTTAAGTTTATCGTTCAGAAGAAAATTGTGGAAACTTGTCCTTTGATGAATTGGCTATCTTCTTGCTTATAATTTTTATTTTGTCATGAAAGTTTATTTAAAAATAAAATTATGGTTAAACTTGCATTATTTTATGAACCGAATATTGTTTTTCTTTAACTGAATCCCCTAAATGCCTTTAAAGTCTTTCAGTAGTTGTCTCAAGTCTTCGATTAAGCTTCATGCTGCTTTATGTTTTTAAAATTGCTTATTTTTGAATTATTGATTTCTTTGTTACGTAATGAGCACTAGAAGAGCCTTAAAGTCATTAAAAATGGGAAGCTTCAAGAAATAAGTACAAGAGCTAACAAGAATGGAATTGTTTTGCCAAAAAATTAACCAACTGAAAGATTTTGGATCAAGACACATCAAAAACGATATTTTGGACTTAATTCATTCATATTCTGGAAGAAATCATGCATATTCATTATGAAAATAATTGTTGTTTACATTTTTTTCTTCAAAATTTTTCAATGCTTTCTATTAAAAAATCTTTCGAAAAAATAAAAATTTTCTTTCGAAAAAATAAAATTTCTTTCGAATTAATAAAATTTGACTTTGAGACATTTTTTAAGGAACTTCCTTTATGAAAACAATAAAGCAAAAATGAGAAACTAACACTTCCTATGTTCCTCCGCGTGGCGCGCGGAAGTCTTTAAGTTTAAGTTGTGTTAAATTAAATTAATATAGTTTTTAATTGTTTAACGTGCGATAATTTCACAATTTTGAACATATTTGAATAGAAGATTAGCTTTAAGGCAGCATCAGCATCAGGAACACTTTGTTCTACTCGTAGTTAAGTAAAATTTCTTGGATCAAAAATTTTTTATTTATCTTAAAGTTTTTTCGGACTTTATTTCGCTGCATTTTAGTTTTTTCGGTCGTGAAGAGCCGTCAATAGCATATAGAAAGTATTGTTAGGGATTCGGTAAGGTATTAGTGTGATCCATCAGGATAAAAAGTGAAGTGAAAATAATTTCAATAATTTTGAGATCCAGTGAAAACAATATCTGTGTAAAAACATAATATTCGATTCAATTACATGTTTTATAGTTTTAAAAGCATAATTAAAGTATTTCATTAGTGTTAAACAAATAATTAAGTGCATAAATACAAATTTTAAGTACATAATCAGTGTCGTGAAAAAAAGGAAAAAAAAAAAAATAAAAATCAATATAAATTTATTTGATTATTTTATTCACTGGATGTTGAGTTAGTGTTGTATGAAAGAATTAGTAGTTAATTTAAGTGATATGTGTATGATTACAAGACCGTATTTCAGTGAAGAATCACTTTTAATTTGCTACAATGCAAGGAAACAAAATGAATTCATTTTGCAATGATATTTTACTTCTTTATCGGGCGGCAATCATCATGCCAATACCGTTAAAGCTAAAATTAATAGCAAAAATGTATTTTGATTTGGTTGCTAGGGCGGCAATGCCAAAACCTAGCACAAATGTTAAGATTGAGGAACTTTGTGTGTATTTTAATGCAGTAATATCAGTTAATGAAAGTCTGTCAAGTTAACTTACAGCACTCAAAAGCGGCAGCTTTGGAAATCGGTAAAAATTTTGATAAGGGATTGTTTGATATGGTTTTAATTCAGGAGCCGTACATAAAGGATAACATGGTGAATATAAGCACACAAAATGGAATTATTTTGTATCAGCAGAATAAAGGTAAGGTAAGATCTTGTATTTTAATTAGAAAGGACTTGAAGTTCTTTTTGTTACCACAATTCTCAAATAATGATGAAACTTCGGTAAAGGTCTCTACTACTGATGCATTTGGTAGTCATAAAGAAATTGTTTTCTGTAGTGGGTACTTTCCTTATGATTCAGACTGGGAACCTCCCAGTCGTAACATCATAAGCTTGGTAGAATTTTGTGATAAAAGTAAAATTAGTTTAATTGTCGGTTGTGATGCAAATTCGCATAATGTTGTGTGGGGCAGCAGTGATACAAATAAAAGGGGTGAAAGTCTTATGGAATTTCTGCTTTCTAAGGAACTTATTGTTCTGAATGAAGGTAACGAACCCACTTTCTGTAATAGCGTTAGACAAGAAGTAATTGATATCACGTTTTGCAATTTGAGTACATCCAGTGCAGTCAGTGAATGGAAGGTTTCAAATGAACCGTCTCTTTCTGATCACAATTACATTACTTTTGAAGTAATGTCTTGTGAATCAGATCGAGGGGGATTCAGAAATCCAAGAAATACTGATTGGATTGGCTTTAAATGCAGTTTAATTGAAAATTTAAGGGATTTAGATCATGGAGTTAAGTCTCAGGTGGAAGCAGAAAATTTATCGGTAAAGTTAAATGAAGCCATCATCAGAGCATATTTTGATAATTGTAAGGAAAGTAAACCTTACAAGCACGGCAAGTGCAAATGGTATAGCTTTAAATTGGATAAAATGAGGAAAATGGTTAGAAGGAAGTGGAATCAAAGTAGGAAACTGGTGAAAAAGGGCTTAAGTGTAGCACAGGCATCATTGCAGTCTGGTTATAGAGATCATTTAACTAGATATAGCAATGCTGTCAAGGAAGCTTCACTTTCTGCTTGGAAGAACAAATGTGAGGAAATTGAACGAACTGAAGAATGCGCTAGAATCCACAAATTGATGGCCAAGCGTAATATTAGCACAACGGTAGGTTCTTTGAAGAGGCAAGATGGTACTTTTACTCAGAGTAGTGGTGAAAGTCTTGAATTACTACTCAGTACACATTTTCCTGGTTCATCAATTATGAATTCAGTTGGATCTGAAAGTTTAGAACTTGACAATTGGCCTAATAATGGCTCAATTGCGCATGAAGTTATTTCTGTTGAACGTGTGTCATGGGCAGTAAGCTCTCTAAAACCTTTTAAGTCAGCTGGTGAGGACGGTATCTTTCCAGTGCTTTTACAGAAGGGCTTAGAGCAGCTTATGCCTTACTTAGTTAGTCTGTTTAGTTTTAGTTTGGACTCTGGATATATTCCGAAATCGTGGAGAAATGTGAAAGTTGTTTTCATTCCTAAGCCCGGTAAGGACACATATGCTGAGGCAAAGTCGTTTAGGCCTATTAGTTTGATGTCATTTCTTCTTAAAGTTTTGGAGAAATTAGTTGATAGGTATATTAGGGATGAAATTCTAAGTTGTCGGCCTTTGTCAAAGTACCAGTTTGCTTACCAGCCTGGTAAATCGACAGATGCAGCTTTACATAGCATTGTCTCAAGAATTGAGAAGGGTTTTGTTGATAAGGATTTTATGGTAGGCGGAATTGTTGATATAGAGGGGGCATTTGACAATACTGGTTTTGATGTAATAACAAATGCTTTGTTAAGGTCTAGAGTTGTTCATGCTTCACTAAATGGTGAAATTGTTTTCATCAGAGTGAAGCGTGGTACTCCTCAAGGTGGTAACTTGTCTTGTTTATTGTGGTCTTTGGTTATTGATGATTTATTATTGGAACTTAATGGTTCAGGTGGCATTTTTGCCCAAGGTTATGCAGATGATGTTTTCATCTTAGTTAAAGGTAAATTTACTAACACAGTTATGGAAGTTTTTCAGAGATCTCTGAACATTGTACAGAACTTCTGTAATAAGGTTGGTTTGTCGGTTAATCCAGCAAAAACCACAGTGATTCCTTTTACCACAAAATACAAATTAGGAGATTTGCGCCCTCCTGCTATGTATGGTCAAAGAATTGATTTTAGTTTTGATGTTAAGTATCTTGGTGTTTATTTGGACAGCAAATTGAATTGGAATTTGCATGTTGATTTTGTTGTAAATAAAGTAATGAAGTCTTATTGGGCATGTCGTTCAATTGTTGGTAAAAATTGGGGTTTGAAGCCTAACATGATGTATTGGTTGTATGAGCAAGTTATTCTTCCTAGAATAACTTATGGCTGTGTTGTATGGTGGCATAAGATCAAGCAAGCTAATGCATGTCAAAAAATTGAGAAGCTACAAAGAATGGCAGAATTAGCTATTTCAGGTGCTTGGAAGACAACACCTAAATTGGCCCTAGATAGATTACTTGAGCTCCCTCCGCTTCAAATTCGAATTGAAGCAGTTGCTCAAACGTGTGCATGTAAGCTGGCAGTTAACAAACTATGGTTATATGATTGGATGTTCACAGGTCACATGGAAATGAATCGTTTTCTGAGGAGTGTAAATTTGTACACCTCAGAATCAGATCACTTGGTGTCAAAATATGTTTTTGATAAGTCTTTTAGTGTGGTTGATATGGAGATTAATGAAGATATATCCCAAAGGTTGGGAGATAAAGATTGTCTGTATATGTACACTGATGCTTCTAAATCAGATAATGGTGTAGGTATTGGTTTGTATTGTAATGGTCTGAACTTGAGTTTGTCCTACAAATTGCAAGATCATGTTTCTGTCTTTCAGGCAGAAGTGCATGCAATTTGTACCGGTGCTAATCACTGTTTGGACTTAAATATGAGAGGCAAAAGGATTTGCTTTCTGACAGATTGTCGATCTGCATTACTGTCATTAAATAATTGTACTGTTAAGTCTAAAACGGTGCTTGAATGTATTTCTAGCCTAACAAGTTTAAGCTTCGATAATGAGGTAATTATTAGATGGATACCTGGACATAGTGGAATTGAAGGAAATGAAGCTGCAGATCAATTAGCCAAGGAAGCAGTAAAGAAAGAATGTATTGATAAGCATGTTAATTACAGTTTTGGCATTTTAAAAGCAGATATTAAGGAATGGATGGCAAAGCAGCACTTCCGAGTTTGGAATACTGCAGGAGGAGCTGAGACAGCAAAAGTCCTCATCGGTCCTAGGAACAAAAATAAGCTGTCTGATGCTCTCAGGTTAACAAGGAAGGACTTAAGCATTCTAGTTGGTGCTTTTACAGGACACATGAGTATCAATAGTTTTCTTTTTAAGTTGAATTTGAGTAACACCATTTATTGCAGGTTTTGTAGCATTCATGAAGAAAGAATAGTACATATTCTTTGTAAATGTAGAGTATTACGTGGACACCGTTTAAAGCATTTTAATAAGGATATTTTGGAGGTTGGCGACATTTGTAAGCTGAACTATTCGGACATTATTGGTTTTATTAAGGATATTGGAATTTTATCATAAAGACTTGGGGATAGTACAACAGATCATCGATCGCAGTGCTGATTTTGCTATATGCAAACCCTAATTTATATTATATATATATGTTCCTCTATTAATTACTTTTTATTTGAGGATCAGAAGCGGCATGGTTTAAGAGTTCTGTTCGTTCAAAGTTTTCAAGTGCAAAATTTTCGAAAAAATAGATTATTTGCCCTAATTATTTTAAATTTTAAATAATAAATAAAATCATTCAAAATAGTAAACTTTAGTTAAAATGTACAAATAGTGAATTAAAGTAGCTACTTTTCATTTGACTGCTTCTATATTGATCCATAGATGTTTCTTGTGCCTTAATCTCAACATCATCCCATCACAACTTGTCACAATTATTCTCCAAATCAGATAAGTATTTCCAATGTATTCATTCCATTTTTAAAATACTTTTTTTTATTTGATTGTTGCATCAATTTTTTGGAGGATATTGATATTAGAATCTTTTCAGTCTTAGACACAATTCAAGAGATATAAAATTTGCATGTTTTGTAGTAGATTTTAATAAAATCAAAAAAATACTCAAGTCTCCAAAGTGTTTCCATCAATTTCTCTTTATCATAGAACTTTCAATATGAAGTAAATATACCAAAAGATAGTGAAATTTACAAACTTTAATGTGTATAAAATCTAAATTTTGAGAAGCTTTAGTTAAGCTGCAATTTCAATTCCACGAAAAAGTCTACAGTAAAACCGAATAATTTGTAGAGAAAAATTCACAAAATTTTTATCAATAAATTGCTATTTTAAGACCTAGAACTAACAAATTACAGTGCTCATATCTTATGGAGTTTAACAAGATGTTTATCATATTATTCGAAAAAAAAATATTTTGAAAATTTTATCATAATCTTGACAAATAAGCAAACATTTTCAATTTTAAATTCAATTTTTATATCAATCGTTAATAAATTCCAAAACGTGTAACATTTTTCTTTTACATCAAACCAAGTTTTGACTTTAATCGAAACTTTCATTTGTAGTGATCAGTATCTGAAAACTTCCCATGAAACTTAATTAATCAAACAAAAATTCTGGATCATCGACTGTAAAATTTTTTTCGTCAACATTTAAAGATCTTATTTCAGTGATTCAAAATGTGAAATGTGGATAAGAAATATAATTTAATTCTTTAAATATTAGCAATTTTTTTTGTTCTTGTTTTTGTTCAACTAACAATGCTTTTATATTCTTTACTATAAAATACATTTGCTAGTGTATCAACCTGATCCAAATTAAAGAAAGGAAATAATAAAATGTAAGAACTAAAACATCGTTAAATGTTGAATGAAAATTAATTCTCAATTTCGTATAAACATCTCATACGATGTATCTCAATCATAAAAATAAAACAGTTTTCAGCAGTTTTATTTAATTAATTTTAATAACCATTAAAATTCAGTGTTTCATTGAAAAAGATAAGACATATAACAATTTCAGAAATTGATTTATCCAATGAAACTGATCATTCAGAAGCTGTTCATGTCTTGCTGTGATGCAGTCAATGCCTTTATATGTTTAGTAACTCAAAAAGTTTTAAATGTTTTCGTTTTCACTCAAATTTTTATTATTTTTCTTTTAGCTGTTAATTATCATTTAAACTTTTATTGCATTTTTTAGAGTTGAGTGATGTACCATTAAAAACATGTTGACCAGATAAATTCTTTTCATGGAAGATTTTTTTATATCCTGAAAGGTTTTTGTAATCTAATGCTTCGATGTTATATGCAAATCATATAAATACCCTTTTTAAATAGTTTTATTTAGTAAACTGTGCAATTTACGTTTAATTTTTTGCAATTGTTGCGTTATTTCAACCACTTCAAACTATCTTAAAGAAACTCAAATTTGGAGTAGACCAGTGTTGTCACAGTGTGTGATGTAGCACACGAGTGTGCCTTAAAAAATGGATAGGGGTGACGTGAAAAAATTTTAAAATTTCTAAAGAAGAATGTTTTTCAACAATTTTTATACATTTTTAAGTAGTATCAGTAATTAACAGAATAATTTTAATTTATTTAATTAAAGAGTCCTTGATGCGATTAGTATCGATTTTTTTTTCTAAATTAAATTATAGATGTGTTGCCGACAAATTTTGGTGTACCGCGAAAAATTTTTTTGAGTCAAAGTTAGTCGTGGCTCAAAAAAGTTTGAACAACACTGAAGAGGAATAATGTGTGGATTTTAATATAGGTATTCATTTAAATACAAAAATGAGTTTAATATTAATATTTTTGGCTCAGTAGCATTGGACCTACGGAATTATTCCACGGAAAAATTCCGCGGAATATTTCCGCTGCGGAATTTTATTCCGCGGAATTTTTCCGCAGAAGTTTTTTTTAAATTTTTATTTTTTAAGAAATATTCCGCGGAATTTTTCCGCGGAATAATTCCGCATTTAATTTTCAATATAATTCCGCGGAAATCTTCCGTGGAATTTTTCCACAGTTTTTAAAACTTTAATTGAATTATTATATTTTGAAAATATACAGAATTATTCTTCATGTACGGGTTTTATCATCGAATAACACCAATTCTTATAAATAGGTAGTTATTATAGAGCTGTCAACTCAGACCATTAAGTGTTGCAAATTTTGATCAAATCTCTAATTTTAACCAATGAGTTTTTGCAGTGTTTACAGCTCGATGAGATCTTGAATTATTACTGATGATTTGATGAAGATAAAATTAGAAGTAGAATTATTTCTTGAAAGAAAATTAACATTTTCCAAGATCTCAATTTATTTGACATACAATTTTCAGATTTTCTGAAGACCAACATCGTTGACCAATTAAATATTAATAATTATGAATGTTCATTCAATAATATTCAAAATGGAGGTATTAATTTACAGCACATGATTTAAGAATTGTTTTAAAAAAATTTGTGCTACCTACTTATTAAAGTTTTGAAAATTTCATAGGCTGCAAAAATTTTCCAAGTAATATTTTGTACATTTAGACGTAAGATATAGCTCTACACTATTCTTACTACTAAAATTTCCGGAAATTTTCTAAATGAATACGCCTTGCTAAAAGTTTTAAGTTGTTACGAGGTCTATGGCAAAAAGGATGTTTGCTTTGGTAGAATATACTAACATCTGGATGATTTTATGAAAATACTTGATTACACAGTGGTCTAAAATGAAAATTTTCCGGCAATCGACCCCATTTTGGAAAAATTGCACTATAAATGTTAAGGAATGTCTCATTTTAAAGCTAACATAGATTGGGGACGATTCCCCAAGTTTCAGCTCTTTTCGTCCATCCAGAGCTGCATGGCAGGGCTTCAAAGTTGGGTATAGCGAAAATTTTAAAATTTCATGATATGCCATTCAAACTTTATTTGCGCAAAATCTACATAATGAATTGAAAAACGGTTTTCAGTTCCAGAAAGGATATTATAATACCTTTAAAATGATGTATCATAAGCCCTGTAAAGTATTGACCAATTGCAGCAAAGCTTGATTAAGTACGAAAAAATAGGCAAAAATCATATTATATTTATTCCCGGTAGCTGTAAAGTACTTTTTTCAATAGTCTACAAATTAGTTTTAAGTTTTTTATACAGTTAAATACACTACCTTTTCAAAATGGTATCATTTTATGGACAAATTATGCGCCAGTTTTCGCTACAGCTGCTCAAAGTTGGCTAAAATTGCAAAAATTCAAAAATTTTATTTCAAAAAATTTGCCTAAAAAATCAAGTTTTTGGTAAAATAGTCTCAAGTTTTATTTTTTATGCTTAATATTGAATATTTAGGCTAAAAATGAAAGATTTTTGAAGAAATTTTTGAAAAAAGTTAATTTTGTCCACCCCATGCTGATTATTGACTTGGTCTTTTATACCTTCACTCAAATAGCTACTGCTCTTACATGACTTAATATTTTTCAATTCTGTTTTCGGATTATTATAGCTTATTATCATACCTTTACAATGATATATAATACTTGGCAGTTATGCTTAGTCTTGGTCATCAAAACGCTTGCTGTTCGTGACCTACAGTGATCTACCCCAAAATTGAAAATCTCAAAATTACAATTTTGAATAATGATGCTCAGAAATGAAAATAAAAATTGTTTTTTGGTTTTTTGAGTTGATTTATCATATTTGTGATTGTAAAATCTCAAAAAATGAGATTTAAAAAGTTTTTGGTACCTCAGAGTAGCCTCATAAATTCTACCCTGGTAGTCTCAATCAAGTGTACAATTTTTACCTGAAAAACTTTTTTCGAGACTTTTTTCGATTTGTTATTAATTATTGAGCACATTTATGTTGAAATAAATAGGTTTTTTGTTGTATACATGTAGAAAATTTGAATTTCTATATTAAATTATTTGAACAATGTCAAAAGAGCCATGCAATAATCAAAAAGGTAAAGCTGCTTATTTAAGCCAGCAAAATCTACAAAATCAATTTATTCCAACATAAAAGTGCTTAATAATCAATAACAAATCGAAAAAAGTCTCGAAAAAAGTTTTTCAGGTAAAAATTGTACACTTGATTGAGACTACCAGGGTAGAATTTATGAGGCTACTCTGAGGTACCAAAAACTTTTTAAATCTCATTTTTTGAGATTTTACAATCACAAATATGATAAATCAACTCAAAAAACCAAAAAACAATTTTTATTTTCATTTCTGAGCATCATTATTCAAAATTGTAATTTTGAGATTTTCAATTTTGGGGTCGATCACTGTAGGTCACGAACAGCAAGCGTTTTGATGACCAAGACTAAGCATAACTGCCAAGTATTATATATCATTGTAAAGGTATGATAATAAGCTATAATAATCCGAAAACAGAATTGAAAAATATTAAGTCATGTAAGAGCAGTAGCTATTTGAGTGAAGGTATAAAAGACCAAGTCAATAATCAGCATGGGGTGGACAAAATTAACTTTTTTCAAAAATTTCTTCAAAAATCTTTCATTTTTAGCCTAAATATTCAATATTAAGCATAAAAAATAAAACTTGAGACTATTTTACCAAAAACTTGATTTTTTAGGCAAATTTTTTGAAATAAAATTTTTGAATTTTTGCAATTTTAGCCAACTTTGAGCAGCTGTAGCGAAAACTGGCGCAAAAATTGGCCATAACATGATACCATTTTGAAAAGGTAGTGTATTTAACTGTATAAAAAACTTAAAACTAATTTGTAGACTATTGAAAAAAGTACTTTACAGCTACCGGGAATAAATATAATATGATTTTTGCCTATTTTTTCGTACTTAATCAAGCTTTGCTGCAATTGGTCAATACTTTACAGGGCTTATGATACATCATTTTAAAGGTATTATAATATCCTTTCTGGAACTGAAAACTGTTTTTCAATTCATTATGTAGATTTTGCGCAAATAAAGTTTGAATGGCATATCATGAAATTTTAAAATTTTCGCTATACCCAACTTTGAAGCCCTGCCATGCAGCTCTGGATGGACGAAAAGAGCTGAAACTTGGGGAATCGTCCCCAATCTATGTTAGCTTTAAAATGAGACATTCCTTAACATTTATAGTGCAATTTTTCCAAAATGGGGTCGATTGCCGGAAAATTTTCATTTTAGACCACTGTGGATTAGGCAAATTGAGAAGAGCATCAGATCGTTAGACTGACTCGTGTCTTTGAAATGTTACCTCCCAGTGATTTAGAGTTGAAAAGCAGATATTTAGAGCAGATATATATAGCAGACAGATTTTTTTCATCTGCATACAGATAGATTCTGTATATCTACATGCAGGTGAAAAAAAAATGTCACCATACAGATAATATCTGCAAACAGAAAATGGCTTTTTATTGATTGAGGTCAGATTTCAACTCTGGCTGTAGGTTTATTGCATCTTCAGTTCAAAAGGCTATACCCTTTCCCCAGATTTATATTTAAAAATTTAAGTCTTGTGCTTGATAACTTATTACTACTGAAGATTACTGAAATATTATAGGTATATGAAGAATAATTCTGTATATTTTCAAAATATAATAATTCAATTAAAGTTTTAAAAACTATGTGGAAAAATTCCGCGGAAGATTTCCGCGGAATTATATTGAAAATTAAATGCGGAATTA
The DNA here is from genome assembly GCA_026123125.1 of Chironomus striatipennis. Taxonomy (NCBI): domain Eukaryota; kingdom Metazoa; phylum Arthropoda; class Insecta; order Diptera; family Chironomidae; genus Chironomus; species Chironomus striatipennis. The sequence continues at coordinate 27,446,907 of CM047392.1, forward strand.
TTCCGCGGAAAAATTCCGCGGAATATTTCTTAAAAAATAAAAATTTAAAAAAAAACTTCTGCGGAAAAATTCCGCGGAATAAAATTCCGCAGCGGAAATTTTCCGCGGAATTTTTCCGCGGAATAATTCCGTAGGTCCAATGCTACGCACCCAATATTTTTATTTAATTAATAATTTATGCAAATGTTGGTCTGCTCTATTTGCAAAAGCTCATGTGAAATTAAAAATCGTTAAACCAGACGTTTAAAAAATTTCAAAACAAAGAAAAACAGAAAACAGATCAGTTTGTTAAAACTTTTTTGACTCCTGTTCTCTGTTTTGCTACACAGCTTCTGCAAAAGTCATAAGTTTTGATAATTGATACAAAAATGTAGCTAGCAGATTCTCTAATTGAACTACAATAAAATATAAATATATTTTATTTTTTATACTTTTAAAATTAGATTTATGTAACACTAATAAGAAACCTATTTAAACCTAAAATAAATTTTTCTTGCCATTTTTCGACAAGTATAAAAATTAATTATAAAAAATATTAATAATGTTGATTTTTTGTTGAAATTCCATCTTTATTTTACCTATAAAACTCTACTTCATTTTTTAATTATTTACTAACTTTTTTTGAAAAGTTATTTATCATGTCAAATTAGTAACGTAATCAATGTAATGAGAATTCTCAAAACGGCTCAAAACTAAATGAAGTAGTTTAAAAAAATTATCGCAATTTTCACGCTTATTAAATTTTATTATAATTCAATTCTTTTTTCTGCTTTTTATTTTGTTTTTTGCTCATCCACTTGTTTTCTTTTAAACAAAGTTTTAAACAATGTTTTTGCTTCTTATGGAAGAATAAAGCAGAAAGAAGCCAGGAGAGAAAATTAAAGACATACATTAATTTTCATTGTTGGATAATTGAAGAGTGCATGAAATTAAATTGTATTTGAATTTTTACACAATGCATACATTTTAACACCTTTTTTATTACTTTTACCACACGCAAAAAAAAATGAATTACGATTTTTTTTTTCAAAAATTAGAATAGTTCTGGTTTCTATAAACAAATAAATATGTAAATAAGCATTCGTTCAAAATCTTATCACGTTAATCTTAATTGACACATGAAATACCATGACATGATAGGGAAAAAAATTGAGAATTTATAATCAAATTATCTTTTTCTTTTAATTTTTGTTTCTGCAGATTCAGTGAAGTTAATGACTTCTGTTTCATTCTCATAATTTCATACATTTTGTGTCGTAAAAATGAATATTTTAAAGCTTGTGTCATGTGAAATCTCGAAAATGTGATCATTTTGTGTGGTCATTATCCATTGGAGAATCATTAAATTTTTGATAATATGATTAAACATGGATATGATTAAAAATGAGCTTCTTGAAATATTTTGGCCAATAATTAGATTTCAATGAATTAAAAATTGAAAATTGTAAATAAGATTTTTAATTGTAAAATAAATATAACAAAAAATAAAGTAAAAAAAGAAAAAAATAAACAAAAGAAGAAAAACAAAAGATAGATGTATTCTTAAGCATTAAAAAATTTTATGTCAAAGATTTTATGATAATGATGCTCATTAATGGATCATTTCCTAAAATTTTTGAAGCTTCTGGTTTCAAATAGTTTTCTATTGATGTTAAGTGTTGACAAAAGTTATATATTTCTTAAATTTAAAATAGCAATTAATGAAAAGTTGACTTCTCTAAAAATTTTGTTTGATAAAACCTACTCTAAAAACTTTGCGTGTAAAGTGGCTATTTAAAAGTGTTGAAATTTTTAGAATACCTATAAAAACGTTTGGGTAGTATAATGTGCATGTTTGTAACACTAAGTTTAATTTTTCAACATGATTTCTAATTTTTCCCATTTTACATTATGCAAATTTCATTGATTATTTCACACATAATTAAAAAGATATACATACCTTAAATTTTTACTGCTTTAAAAATAGATTTTTTATTTATCCAATATTTTATTGTTTGGCAATTTGTTTTTTTTTTTTTTTTGTTTTTTTTAGAGTGTTTTATAAATTTTCACTTAAATAATACACAAATTATCGTAAAATTAATTATGAAATCACTTTGAATCACACATGAATTTAAATTAAGATTTTAAAAGATCATTAAAAAATTAAAGAACGAAAGATGATTTGGTTTTTGATGTTGGAACTTTCGATCAAAACTGTGAAAATAAAAGTATAAACCAACAGTAAGCAGAACAACTTTTAAACTGTGTAAAAGAGCGAGAAAAAATCGGAAAAAGGCGGAACAAAAAATATCGTGTGTATACACAATTTTATATACGCTACCTAATATAATGCATAGCATAAAGAATAAAGTATTTTCTTCATGCCATACAACCGAAAGCATTACGACTATAGTATGGTTAGTTTAAAAACCGTTCCAAATGAACAGAAATGTATTAAGGGAACACTCATAATATAATGTGAATGAAAGTTCTTAAAACAACACTAATGTTTTAAATTTTATTGTTACTAGGTATATGTTATAAACTTTAAAATTGAAAATAAACAATAAATATATGTATTTATGTATATTTTCTCCTTAATCCTGTTTATGTATTTTTATCTGTATAATGAAAAGTGTGCCAGTTGAAACCTATCAAAATGATATTCACTTGTTGGAATAATATGAAAAAGAATAAAGAAAGAGGCGGTACTATTTTCTATCGGCCAATCAAATACGAGTTAATTTTTTTTAAAAAATAACAAAGTAGTTAAATAAAACAGAAATTAATTAAAACTATTGAAGCATGATGATTTGATTTGAACATCAAAAAATGTAGATGATTTATGGTAAAAAAAAAAAAATAAAATCGATTTATGTTCATAAAAATAAAATGTAATGAAATGTATCAAATATACTACATAATTTGAATATTTTGTCAGAATCTTAGATGATTGAATATTCAAATTAAATATTTTATTTTACTTCTAACATATATCAATATATGAAAAAAGTAGATGGGTTAAATAACTTACTTTACTTATTTTGCTTTAATAAAAATAGAACTAAAAGAAAGAAAAAAAAATAAGCTCAAAGCAAAAGCCCCTAAAATGTCCATTAAAGCATAATTTGAATCTAATCTATTATCTCGAAATTTTGAAAAAATATTCATATTGAATGATCGAACATTTTTCAATAGAAAATATTATAAACTTGATAACTTTGTAGGCTAAAATCAGCAAATTACTTTTATTTTTTACATGATCATTAATTTTCCTAAAGGATGTTTGGATAATTATACTAAATTTTTACTTGAGAAATCATACTTTATATTATCATCATTTCCTCAAACATTACAGAATTATTAAAAAAAAAAATGTGAGAGCAGTTCACAATTCACCTGCTTAATTGTTGGCACGCATTTTATGTGTAACATTTTATATTAAATGTCACTATGTTACCTCCCTTAAAATTAACTTGAACTAATCTTTCAAGATATTAAATTAGATCTTTCAAAAAAAAGAACGAAGAATGGGAAATGAAAATAATAATTGTGCAAACACGCAGGTATAATAATAGATAGATAAAGAGGAACAAAAAAATCGATGAATTTAACTTGTCAATATATCCATGCGCCTTTTATGTTTTCTAATAAAACAATTAAAACTTTTATCAACGTTTTTCATCATTCGAAGAGAGGTCTTCAATTAATAGAACAAAGCATTTTTATGATCGTTGATTAAATACATTTTTTCGTATTATAGACAGGATAACGTTTTTAGTTGATTTAATTTATATAGAGCAAATAATTTTTTTATATTTTAAATATAATCAAAATATTATAAATTTCGTTTTCAGAATCACAAAGAAAAACATGAAATGACTTTACGTAAACAATATATATTAAAAATTATTTCCCAAATTTTATACATCGCTCATAACTTATCATCCTAAACCAGATAAAATTTAGAAATTAAGCCTTTAGTATGCCAAAGTAATAATAATAATAAAAGTGCAATAAAAAAAATTCTAAAATAGTTCATTCATTTTGCTAAAAGAAATAATATTCATTAATAATAAATTCATTAATTCATATTCAATAATCATCCAAAAACTTAAATTTATTTCTTTGTTCATATCTTTCTATTAAAACAGTTGTTGCTTTTTTTTAAGGTACTGAATTTTTATATTTAAGAGATAAATGGTGCATAAATCTTGTCTTTTTAAGGGAAAATATTCTAGAATTATAATTTTTTAAAGAATTCCTTGCAATGTAAAATCCTGTGTAAAATTTAATTTCAATGTTCGATTTTTAGATGATATTGAGAAAACGTTAAATAAAAGAAATGTGGGAAAATGAAACGGAAATTAAAATATGTAACATAAAAAAACACGTTTTCAATATTATAATGCTGAAAATATTAAATAATCCAATAAGAACATGTCAATTTAAATCCTATTATCATCAAGTTGCACGATTATGAGAATCCTAACAGTGTACATTAATGATATAATAGAATTATTAACCAAATCCTTTCAAGATACCAGAAGTCAAGTGTGATAACTTCACTAAAGAACCCTCTTTATTTACGTATCATTCAGAAATTTATAAACAGATACAATTCACCCTCGTTGAAACACGACTGTGTACCGCACTTGTATAGAGCATCAGTTAAGAATTATATGTGATTAATAATTAAATGATTATCACAGAAAGTTATGTCTTCATGGTTGAATGCAATTAAATTGTGTTATGTTGACGAATTTTCTTTATTATTTTACCCTTGCGTATACCGATTAAGAATAATTCACATCATGTTTCTATGTATCAAAACAGTATTTTTAGAAAATTTATGGACCACAAAACAATTTTCACATATGTTGTGATAATTTTTCTTTCTATTTAACAAAACAAAAAAAAAAAGAAAATGAATCGTGGTAATTTTTTTAAAAATATTATTTTAATATACCTATTGTTAAAGTATTTCCAAACATTTACCTATATTTATACTTTTTTTGTAAATTAATGTGCAATTTTATACTTAAATCAAGCTAAGCTAAATCAGAGATTCTCAAACTTTTCTTCAGTTTAGAAAATTGTAAACTTTTTGTTAAAAAACCTTAATATCGATTCCAAAAACGAAAAAAAAAACTGGAAAAACATGGAAATTACGAAAATTAAGAGAAATTAATTTTAATTAATGACTTTTTGCCAAAATTAATTTAAAAATCTTTTTTTCCCCCTGATTTTAAGAAGGCAGTGACTTATAACGTAAAAACATGGCAGTGCAAAAAGAAGGTGACAAATTCTCCTTGTGAAGTAGAAGATTTTTCCCTCTAATTTCTAAAGTTCTTAAGTAAGTACTTATGACAAAATTCAATCTTTTCTGCACTTTTCAAACGAGAAGATTTTTTCAATAACGAAAATAAATAAATTCGTGTTAGTTATATTATTCGATTTGGAAACATAATGGTAGCAGAGATTAGAGCTCATTCAGCCAAGACAGTCAGCCGAACAAAGTGAAACTAACTTGAATAATAAAACGAAATACCTAGCTAATGGACTAAAATTTTATTTCCTCGATAAATTTCTATATAACTTTTACGTATATATACGTATAGATTAAAAGATTTTCATTTTTAGAGACGTTTAATTTTAAATAAATAAAAAAGAGACTGAATGAATGCAAAAGGAAAAAGTCTACCTAGTATAAATTCCATCAAGAAAATTAATTCTTATCATCGAAAAACACTCGCTAAATGTATTGTATACACAAAGAAATCACAGTTTTGGAAATTAAAGAAAATAGATTTTTTTTTTTTTGTGTTTGTATTTATTGTATTTTTGAAAAGTTTATTATTTCAGAATTAAGGATGATTTTCTCCCCTCAAGTAAAAAAAGAAAAAAAAAGCAGAGATCAAAAAGTTTATAAATCTGCGATAACAGCTTCGACTTCTTCTTTTGAATACATATAAAATAAATCTTTAGGAGTCATTGTAACTACTTCGACATTGGTAGAGCTTAATTTTTCTTCCATAACTTGTTTAAGAGTTTCAAGAGCTTTAGAAACGGCTTCTTTAAGAGTCAAAGAGCTGGAATAAATTTCTTGTAAATGCTGTTGAGCTCCTTCACTTCCAGAACCTATAGCTTTTGCACAATATTTTAATAACGTTCCCGAAGGGTCCATGTGATATAGTTGTGGAACACCGTTATCAATTCCTGCAAATAAAATGGCTACACCAAAAGGTCGGCTCATAGCAGATCCACTTTCATCGGAATCTCCAAACTGAATAGCCAAATTTGAAACGGCACGTGCACAAGATTCGACATACATTGGCTCATTATAAACAAACCAGTGATTTTGTGCTTCAACTCTTGCACGTTCCAAAAGTGTTCTCGAATCAGCCATTAATCCTGAAGTGGCACAACCAATATGACGATCGACCTCAAATATTTTTTCAACTTTACTTGGTTCCATTAATGGAGACGTAATACGCTTTTCTACCACCAAAACAACACCTAAGAATAATAATTATTATATAAATATAGTTGTTTAAGTAAATTAATATTGTATTTTTTTTCTTCTTTATTTGTTTATTTACCTTCTGATGTGCAAATTCCAATTGCAGTACTTCCAAGCTTAATGGCTTCAATTGCATACTCCACTTGTAATAAACGTCCTTCTGGTGAATAAGTATTAACACCTCTATCATATTCTGATCTTGTTAAAAACACTATAATGATAAAAACGAATAGTTAGAAAAAAAAACTCATTGAATGACTAGACAAAAAAAAAAAATTAAAAAAAGGTTAAAAGAATTAGTTGTTTAAAACGGATACTAAATGGAATTGATAAAGGATGATACTATTTTCTTACACCTAATATAAAAATGATTCAGTTTATGTTAAAAATTTTCTAGTTTTATTGCTACTTACTTTTTAAAATTTAATTATTCAATTTTTGCGGTGAATAAAACAAAATACAATAGGGATTCTAAATTCGCTTTTAAATTTTTATTCTGAAATTTGTCGTGATTGAAAACCCTAACATTGCATAAAATGCAAGTATGTACTAAACAGTTCTAAAAAATTTTAAATTTTATTTTGCCGTTATCTTAATCTATTTTTTCCATTCAGCAACATAAGACATTAAATCGCTTAGATTATCAAAATCTGTTCTTGACTGTGGTTCTTTATTTTTGGGTATTCTTGGTAAAATGCTTCCGCAAAAATTTCTAAACTCCTGCAACTAAAATATGAAAATATATATAAATATATAATAATTAAACATTACAAAATAGTATATTACATACATCTTTTGCTCCTGATAATTTGTATACTCCAAAACACAAAGATCCAGTTCCAACAACTGCTAACAAAGTTCCCCATTTCAGTGCACGAAGTGCTAAAAATTAAATTAGATATATTTTTAATTAGATAGGTATTATATTTTATTTTAAAAATCTAATTTATTCTGTACCAAGTTGAGCACCAGTTTCAGTCATTTCTATTGAATTTGCAGCTATTCCTCTATCAAAATACTGAGTATCACTTTTTTTTGCATTTGCTAATGTTTTTGAAAATCCAATGAGCGCAGAAATACCTAAAAAAATTATTAATGAATTAATTCAATTTCATTGTCTTTTTTGTATAAAAAAAATTACCAGCTACTCCAACAATAAAAGCAGTCGCTCTAAAATTATGCTTCTTTTTGTCAATGTCTTCTTTAGACATTATTCAGTCAGAAATTCTGTATCTATGTTTACATAAATATTTTTTTTGTTGTATTAGGGCAAGTCCGTAAAAATTTTGAAATGAAAAATTCTATGGGAAATTCTTTTAATGAGTTTTGCAAAAATTACAGCTCACAATGGTCTGAAATCGAAAAAAGTGTCCAAAATTTATTTTAAGTCGTGTCTTTTAAACCTCATCATTTAAATGCAGTATTATAAAACATAAACTAACGCATCTTCTGTGAAAATATTAAGCTTCCAATCGTTGTCTAACTCTGTCAATAATTATCTAAAGTCATCAAAAATTTGTTCACAAAAACACCATGAAAAAGTTTTCATAAATTTTTCCACTTTCTCTTGTTTGTTCTATGTTCTAATCACTGTCAATACCTTAATTAATGCTCAAATTTTATGTTAAAGCTTCTAAAACATTAGCCAAATGCTTTATCATTAGGGAAAATGCAATTAAAATTTTGAAAATTTCCAAAACTTTAAACGCAAATTATATTATTTTGTCACCTGAATGAACCTCTGAAACTCACATGCATCGTAAGATTGAGCATTAATTTACCTTCTAATCATACTCTGGTAAGTCCAAAATAGGCCAATTTTGAGATATTTGTAATTTAATTTCACTTGTTTTTCAAAATTTTTCCATACAAATTTGATCGTGCACAAATTTTTTTTGAAAACAATTTTAAATTTTTAATGAAAAATCATGTTTATCTTAAATATCATAAGCTCATATTTTCAGAGATGTATAGTTAAGGCAAGATAAAGCTATTGACACTTTCAAAATAAAGAATTAGAGAGCGTTTTTCATTTGGTTTATTTGCCTACATACAGGGGGTCCTCGATTTGAACAGCTGTTTTTTTCCGAAATTTTTCTATTTAAATCGAATTCACAATGGTCTGAAATCGAAAAAAATGTTCAAAAATACAAAAAAGTCATGTCTTTTAAACCTGATCTTTTGAATGCACGATTATAAAACATAAACTGACGCATCTTCTGCGAAAATATCAGCCTTCTAATCGTTGTCTAACTCTGTGAATCATTAATGAAAGTCACGAAAATTTTGTTTACAAAAACACCATGAAAAAGTTTTACAAAAATTTTCCACTTTCTAGTGTTTGATATATGTTCTAATCACTGTCAATACGTTAATTAATGCTCAAATTTTATGTTATAGCTTATAAAACATTAGCCAAATGCTTAATCATTAGGGAAAATGCATTTAAATTTTTGAAAAATTCCAAAACTTTAAATGCTCATAAGTTAAAAAGTCCTCCAAAGTCCTTCACGGGACTTGCACAAATTGAAAGATTGAGTCTTAATTTAGCTTCTAATCATGCTCTGGTGAGGTACTTTGATGCACTTTTCTTGAAATTTGCATTTTAATTTCACTTGTTTTTCCATACAAATTTGTTTGTTTACAAAAATTTTTGATACATTTTTAACAAAAAATCATACTTACACTTAATATAAAAGGCTGATTTTTTCAGGAGTGTATAATCAAATCATAATAAAGCTGTTAAAACTATCAAAATAAAGAAAATCGACAAAAACTTTTGAACCTCTAAATTTTCCCCTAAAATGTATTTTTGAACAATTTTTTCGATTTCAGACCATTGTGGAATTTATTTATTCAAATCGAAAACCCCCTGTACAGGGCAGTGCAGCTCAAGAAACTGTTCGTTCGTACAGCCTTAAACATTATTAATACTGTACTGTTCTCGCTAACGCATATAAGAGGAGAATGCATGTGCTACTTCTTATGAACGATTAAAACGCATTTTTTTTTATAAAGCATTTGCAATATATATCTGCATTGAAAAATTTATTATTTAATCGATAATTACCTTCATAAAAAAATATTAAAAAACTAATTCAAATCTGTGCGTTATGATCTGTGCGAATAGGTTGACAAAGTGCGGTACGTCTCTTACTATTGAAAAAAATTGCTAAAAATTTGGTTGGACCAGTTATTTTTCAATTATATTTATTCTTAAAAAAAATACAGATATTGTAGCCAGATTGAAGTAGAAAATAGAATAAAATATTGAATTGCAATTTTAATAATATGTAATACTGAAATAATCAATAAATAGTGTTGAAAAGTATGAGAATTTGGAAGTTATCTTAAAAAAACATTTCCTTTATTTTCTTCTAGAATTTATCATCACAGATAGTGTCAAAAGTGTTAATCTTGCTTTTTAATATTCGCTAAAAATGGCAAGAGGACAACAAAAGATACAGTCTCAGCAGAAAGCTGCAGAAAAGCGAAGTAAAGAAAAGAAGGCACAGGTAATAACAAAATTTTATAATAATAATTAGTAATGAAATTCATAAATGAAAAAAAAAAATGTTTTTTACTCTCAAAAAATAATAGGGTCACTCTTTAGCAAATCAGAAAGCAGCTGCAAGTAAAGCATTGACTATCAAATGCACCGTATGCCTATGTATGTAATTATCAAAACCATTGTTTTTTTAATATTTTAATATTTTTATTTTATTAATATCTTTTTTTATTTAAAAAGCTTTGATGCCTGATCCAAAAACCTACAAACAGCATTTTGAGAACAAACACCCGAAAAATGAATTGCCAGCAGACTTAAAAGATGTTTAAATGATTTAAATAATATTGAAATTCACCGAAACACACATGATTCAATAAATTTTTTTTTAATATATCTAAACGGTTGTATTCATTTTCAAATTTTTTAGTTCTAAAAAAATTTCATAAACATGCGTAGTATTCTCCCCTAAAATTAATTCCAGAATAAATTACTCATAATAAGCTATTATTTTTCTATTTTATAAAAAAATATTTGCAAGATAAAATATCATTAATTTAACAATTAGCACAATCTGTTTGCTATACAAAATAAAATCAACATAATATGTAAAGTCTCCAGTGCAAAATATTTGCAAGATAAAATATCATTGATTTAACAAATATTAAAAAAAAATAAAATAAAATACAGCAATGGCTTATATAAATGTAGCTGATTGGAAAACAGATCAAGTGATAGAATGGATTAAAGGTGAGTAATATTGAATTATTATATCAACAACAATAAATCATTGTGGAAGAGAGTATTCCAAATATATTTTGTTATCTTTTCCCAATCCTGTATTATTTATGTATTTTTGCTCTTAGGTCATAACATTACGATAAATAAACAGGAAACTTACCTATCTTTGTTTTAAATAATTAAGAATTCATTATTAATAAAATAAAATAATTTTCTTTTCAACTTTGTAAAATCTAGGAATAGAATGTGTTAACAAGTTCTATATAAAATCATTCTTCAATAACCAGATTGACGGACAGCAATTATTAAAAATTTCGTATTCAGAACTGATTGAACTAGTGAGTTATAAAAAGATTTACAACTAACAAAACAGCACATAACAAGTACTTAATGTAATTACAGGGAATTGTGAAAATTGGACATCAAGAAATTATTTTAGAATCTATCGAACATTTAAAAAATTTCGTAAGTATCTTAATTCTAAATTTAGAATAAAAGCTCATTTTAATTACTAATAACAATTTGAATTTTTCAGCATTTTAATTTAGACAGAGAGAATTTACAATATCTTGCGTTACAAGTAGCTACAATAAGTACATCACTTTATAAACAACTTTCTTATAATCCAGAATCAAAGTTAGAAGCCAATATTCTAAGTGAAGTTGCAAGAACAATAGCCAAAATAAAAGTTTTGATATCATGGCTTGATCGATATCCTTTTCAAGGTACTATATAATTTTTTATCATATATCGTTTTTTTAAAAAAATTTAAAAAATATCTATCAATTTTAAACAGGGGCCGGTTTCTTCGGTGGTGGTATGGTACTATACCATGCATGCTTTACCATATCCAGAGAAACCCTCCCCAGAATATTATATTCTTTTAATATTTAATTAATGGTTGTAGGTCAAACACAATATAATGAAATTCGGACGCAACTGTTACGATTTGGATTAGTTATCGCAACTGTCGCACAAAGGGATCGTTTTGCTCAAAATCCAATAAAACAAATAACAAATCTTACTGAAAAGCTCTACAAACTTTCAGATTACATTATTCAAGATATATCAGATCCGATGCTTTTACAACCATCTTATTTGGAATTGATTACTCTAAAAAAGAAAGAATCGGAATTAGGATTTTATATAATGCCAAGTCATCAGTTTATTCATAGGTATGTATGTTTTTTTTTTTTTCTTTAATTTCTAAACAAAATCATAAATGATGTTTTTTCATTGTGTATGACATGTAGGATAACAGATGTAAAATTTAACTCACCCGCACATAATTCGGGAAAAGTCGAAGATGGCGATGAAATTGTCCAAATTAATTATCAGACAGTAGTTGGATGGCAGTTTAAAAAAGTTCTTGTTCAATTACAGGAATCACCAACCGATGTTCTTCTCACATTAAAAAAGCGCCCTAAACATAGTAATCGAATATATGGACAGCTTGGACTTATTAAGTTGCCAAGTAAAAAAAGAACTATACCATTTCCGAGTCCCAGATTTGAGCAGATCGTGTCAAGTCCTAGAATAGAAATCATACAAGAATTTCTTCCTCAAAAACAAACAACACCAAGAAAAGAATCAGATACCGAATCAAGTGAGAATGAAAGTGAAATTTTAACTCCTACAGAAACGAAACCTCTAGAAAAGGAACTAAGACTTTACTTACCTAAACCAAGAGCTATTTTACAAAGACGTCATACGATTTGTGGTGATGATCTGATTAATTATAAAAATATTGGTAATATTGTTTTATGGCACGAAAGGAAACTCAATAAAGACAATTTAGGTACTGGAAATTTGAGAGATAAATCTGTTTCTGTAAGTATTATTTTCTTTTTTAATTATTATGCATAATTATATTACTAACTATTTTTTTTAAGGTTTCTTTTGGACTCAATTCAAGACCTGCCACTAGTTTAGGTATTTTAAATAATTCAAATAATATTGATTATTTTAAAAATTCGTCCTTAAACTTTATCAACAAAAAACCGATAAATACTGATATTATTCATGAAAATGATGGAGAAAATGATGATGAGCTGTTACTTTTGAAATCTGGAGTTAGTAAAGTTGTTCGATTTGATTCGATTCAACAACAGCAGTATGATCAAGATTCAGAGTATACTTGTAAAGTTCAAGAAACTATAATTGAATCGTTTTCCCCTATACCTTATGCAGATGACGATAATATCTTAGATCAAAAGAATTCTTCAAATTTGCCGAAAATACAAATTGAAAATGATCACAAATTATCCACAACTAATATGAATTCTCAAACTACAAAAAATCATGATATAGTAGAAGCCATTAATGATGTGACTATCAAAAGAGAAATGATAAAACGAGGGAAATTGGATAAAAGTTTTAGTACACCGACATATGACATTGACACAGGTATTATTGCATTATATTTAAAATTAATTTTCTTTTCTATAATGGTCTATAAATGTAAATTTAAAATTTCAGCACCATTAGAATCAAAATTAGATATTCCTCCAAGAAGACAGAAAAATGTCATTCCACCAGTTGTTCCTCCAAGAAAACAAATGTTGTTAAATCAAAATGCAAAATCTTTAAGCACTGTAGCGTCAAAGCTAATGGAAAAATGCTTGGACTCTTCTAATAATGTCGGAACAATAAGTTCAATATCAAACAATGAAATTGAGCAAGAAAGTTTTAAAAAACAAGTTTTGGAAATTTCGGAATTAATAAAACCTAGTAAGATTAAAACGTTGACAAACAAAAAGAAGAATTCATTAATTGCAAAGCGAAGAAAATTGTCATTAAAATTATTAGGTAATTCGGCAACCATTCAAGGTCATTTATATCGTAGAGCAAAAGATAAAAGTGAAGTTGCATACTGGACAAAATTATATTTCATTCTTATGGATATAGCTTTATATGGATTTAAGAATAAGGAGTCGACAAAAGCAGATTGTGTTATATTTTTAAACGGATTTACAGTATCTTTAGCAAAGGAAGTACATTCTAAAGAATTTGCATTCAAAGTCTATCATCCAAAAAAGACATTTTATTTTGCTGCTGAAACATCCGAAGCTATGACTCAATGGATAGAATATATTCGTTTGGCAACACTAAAAGGCACAATTAATTTAGAATGCGAAGCAAAAGAATTGTATTCCGAAACTGAATGTTCGGATGAAGAATTTATTGACGCAAAGCAATCAAACGCTTCATTTCTTCAAAATTCTTCATATCAATCCAATACTGAACAAACTCCACCACTTCAAAAAAGTCACTATTTTGGATCACTGAAGAAAACTTTTGGTCGCTATAATAATAATGAAAGTACATTTTCTTCAACTGAAAATAAATTTCTCGGATTGTTTTCGTCAATGAAAAATGACAAAAAGTCGACAGATATTGTTCCTACAGCACAATTTAAGACTTATAGAAAAGTTATAAATAATGGCGGGTTGCAGTTAGGAGCAACTTCAATGATAAATTCTAATGTTTCTGATGCTTATTTATCATATGGTATGGACAGTAATTCACTATTTAATAACAATAATAACAACGGTAATAATGTTATTCAAAATAACAGTACTCCATCAATTGAAGTAAAAACTACGTTAAATGAGACAAAAATGTATAGTGATAAAAAAGTTACGCCAGAAAAGGAGATAAAAGAAGATAAAAAGCCCATGAGAAATCTACGCAAGAATCACAATTTTCTTCATGCTTCAAATCCAAACTTGTTAGATTTCAATTTTTATAACACTGTTGATTTTCAAACATTAAATACATCCAATTGCAATTGGGATCATCAAAATCAGCAAACAGGAATGACTTTATTAGATTTAATGCTGCAACAAAGAGCAGAAGAAATGAAAGATATGTATGACAAACGTGTTGATCAAGGTTTTGAAAGACCAGAAGAAAAGAATAATGCAAAAGGCAGTGAGAAGCAGGTGCTAAAGATCAATAATATTGAAGATGTAAAAGTAGACAAAAAACTTTTAGAAATACAACGTAGATGTTTGCCTACACCTCCTGATTACGCGCAAAGTTTTAAGCCAAGTGATCAGTCAATTTTATATACTAGGAGTAAAGAAGGTCAGAAACTTCGTGATTTTGGTTATGAATTAATTTCCAATGATGATGATGATGTTAAGAGAGAGATACATTCAGAGGTAAAAAATATAGAACCCAAGATATCTATTTCAAAGAGAAAGATAGCACCACTTTCTGGAAGTATAAAGAAAAAATCAGGATTTAATTGGATTATTTCCCATGATAAAGACGATAATAATCAGTCAATATCATCTAATCAATCTGGATTATCTAGCTCTGGAAGTTTTCGCAAACTTAAATTAGGCTCAAATAAATATGATAATTCTAATGATAAGGAGTGCATTCAAAATGCAAAATTAAAAAAAAATAACAATTTAAGTGGTGGTCATGAAGTTCAATCAAGCGCAAAAATATTACGAAAAAATTCTGCTCCTAATTCTGGAAATAACACGGTCATGCCATATTTTACCAAACTTTCGTTCTCATCATCTAATGAAAAGAAACTACTAGGCTGTTCACCCAAGTTACATCGTGCCATTTTCGGAAGAAATAATAGTAATATTGCTCCTTCCGCTTCATCAGCAGATCAAGAAATTTTCACATCAATAACATTCCCAAAAGTAAGTTTTTAGCCGTAATCAAATAATATCACAAAATAAATTAAAAAATACATTTTCTTAATGCTTTTTTAGCATCAATCAGATAATCAACAAAATGAAGGAGGAGGAACATCATCAAGTGCTGTTAAAAATATATCAAGATCAAAAAACTATCCTGATCTTTCACTTCCTCCAGTGTTTAAAGCTGAAACCTACTCTTTTTTCGAGAATAAATAACTACGATTGTTTAACCATGTAAAGATTCTAAATAAAAAAAATATTTAACGTATACAAAATTGTATATAAGTACCTAGTATATTTTTTTTATTTACAGCAAAAATTTTTTTTATATGGGGAGATATTTCACGTTACTAGTTTTGACAAAGTACATAATATGTAAGAGGTAAGTTCTTATATTGAGTGAGTCGAAATGGCTCGTTAGCGGAATGGTTTAGTACTTTGGTACCTAATTATTGCAACACCGATCCTGCGATCATAAGTTCGAGACTCGGCAGGAGAAATTTTTCACATGTTCTTTTTCGAAACATATACACCTGCGAACGCGATTTACAACCTTCCGGCGTAAGCGATATGCTTATCACA
The DNA here is from genome assembly GCA_026123125.1 of Chironomus striatipennis. Taxonomy (NCBI): domain Eukaryota; kingdom Metazoa; phylum Arthropoda; class Insecta; order Diptera; family Chironomidae; genus Chironomus; species Chironomus striatipennis. The sequence continues at coordinate 27,462,907 of CM047392.1, forward strand.
TATATCCTCACATTTAATGCCTAAGATAAATGTGATATTGGGTGTACAGGAAGTAGAAATGGATAAATTCAAAAGGATCTCTGAAACTTTCACAGTTTTCCGAGACTATTCCGAGAGAAACCGAGAGCAAGTTAGAATTTTCCGAGACCCCGTAGTTTTCGAGATCTGGAGATGGCCCAAATCGTATAATATCCTCGCGTACTTCCCATAGGATATTTTTCAAAAACCACCAAAAACTAACAAATTATATATTAAAACACATCTACTTTTTCCGAGAAGATTCGAGAGCTAAAAATTTTTATATCTCGACTTTTAGTTTTCGAGATATGAGGATAAGAAAATTTTTAGACGAGTTTTGCTTGAGTCAAAAAATAAAAATTCCCAAAAATGAAGCTTATAATGAAAATTATACACCAAAACGCATCTACTTTTTCCGAGAGGAAACGAGATGCAAAAATTATTTTGAATTGATTATTCTCTTTTGAGTTATAAGGGTTTGAAGTTTTCGACGAGTTCAAATTTTTGCCCAAAATTTCTAACTTTACGAGAATAAATTTTATATTACAAATTATATATCAAAATTCATCTACTTTTTCCGAGAAGTTGAGAGAAATAAAAATCTTTTGAAAATTATTTTTGAATTTTAAGTTATCGATCTTCAAATTTTATAATAGACCACTACGAGTTTTAGAAACTTTTCAATTTTTCGAGAGCAAGTTTTTATATGACATGTTATATATCAAATTTCATAATTTTTTAAGAGAAGTCTGGAATTTATTATTTCTTAAAAAATTAAACGTTTATTTTTCAATTACACGCTTTTAGACATATGCAGTTTTGTGAAACTTGAGTAGGTAGAAATTGCATAAAAAAAGTTTTTTAAATTATTTAATGTTAAAATTATAATTTTGTACTTTTTGGATTAAATTATTAATTCATATATTAAATATATATGTAGGTATTTTATTAAGTTAGAGAAATAAATTATAAAAATAAAAAAAATGAATCCTGATTTCTATATACATGAATCAATAATTTAATCCAAAAAGACTAAAATTATAATTTTAACATAAAATAATTTAAAAAACTTTTTTTTATGCAATTTCTACCTACTCAAGTTTCACAAAATTGCATATGTCTAAAAGCGTATAATTGAAAAATAAACGTTTAATTACAGTAGCGTCCAAAAGTTTAGAAACAGTCACATTTTTGACAAATTTTAACAAAAAATCATACTTAAACATATGCAAATGAGCTTAAATTATCACCAGTTGTATATTTTTACATGAGTTATCATTGTGTAATTACAATTTATGCTATAATTAGGTATTTAAAAGATTACCGTTAAAATTCAAAATGGCTGCGGTTCAAAAGTTTGGAAACGATATTTCAATAATTTTTTCAGCCTTTACACAAAGCTTAGACATGATTAAAGGCTTGTAACATAAAATATGTACTTTATTCTTTATTTTAATGTAAAAAGTTTACCTAATACTATTTCTTTCATGCCTTATTTTTAATTTCAAAATAATATACATTTTTTCCAATCTTTTATAAAAAATTTAAGTTTAACAACATTAATTGATTATGTTTTATAGATTATTGTAAAGCATTTTTAAATATCTTTCAGGAAATATATAGTTTGTAAGGTTTACGATTGGTTTTGAATAAAAAATTTAAGAAAATTTGACTTTTGTCGCTCAAATTTCACTACTTGCAAAAGTTTTTGTAAGTTTAATTTGTTAAATACCTTCAAACTATTAGATATTTTGGTATCATTTTGTTGCATTTGGTTTCTACTTTACATTTTGGTATGATTTATACTTTGTAATCGAGCGGTCAGAGATAAATTTATTATTCATAAAACAATAACAATGAACCTCAATAAGCATGAAAATATTTTTACTAAATTTTTTACTTAAATCACTATATACTTAGTAGTAGAGTGACTAAAGATTAATAAAACTACATATTATTGATTAAAAAAAGCAAACCTATTTGATTAATTATGCTAATCAGAAAATTTTGACTAAAATATATTCATGAATATTGAGGCCCATTGTTATTGTTTTATGAATAATAAATTTATCTCTGATCGCTCGATTACAAAGTATAAATCATACCAAAATGTAAAGTAGAGACAAAATGCAACAAAATGATACCAAAATATCTAATAGTTTGAAGGTATTTAACAAATTAAACTTACAAAAACTTTTGCAAGTAGTGAAATTTAAGCGACAAAAGTCAAATTTTCTTAAATTTTTTATTCAAAACCAATCGTAAACCTTACAAACTATATATTTCCTGAAAGATATTTAAAAATGCTTTACAATAATCTATAAAACATAATCAATTAATGTTGTTAAACTTAAATTTTTTATAAAAGATTGGAAAAAATGTATATCATTTTGAAATTTAAAATAAGGCATGAAAGAAATAGTATTAGGTAAACTTTTTACATTAAAATAAAGAATAAAGTACATATTTTATGTTACAAGCCTTTAATCATGTCTAAGCTTTGTGTAAAGGCTGAAAAAATTATTGAAATATCGTTTCCAAACTTTTGAACCGCAGCCATTTTGAATTTTAACGGTTATCTTTTAAATACCTAATTATAGCATAAATTGTAATTACACAATGATAACTCATGTAAAAATATACAACTGGTGATAATTTAAGCTCATTTGCATATGTTTAAGTATGATTTTTTGTTAAAATTTGTCAAAAATGTGACTGTTTCTAAAATTTTGGACGCTACTGTATTTAAGAAAAAATTAATTTGAGACTTCTCTTAAAAAATGAAGAAATTTGATATATAACATGTTATATAAAAACTTGCTCTCGAAAAATTGGAAAGTTTCTAAAACTCGTAGTGGTCTATTATAAAATTTGATGATCGATAACTCAAAATTCAAAAATAATTTTCAAAAGATTTTAATTTCTCTCAACTTCTCGGAAAAAGTAGATGAATTTTGATATATAATTTGTAATATAAAATTTATTCTCGTAAAGTTAGAAATTTTGGGCAAAAATTTGAACTCGTCGAAAACTTCAAACCCTTATAACTCAAAAGAGAATAATCAATTCAAAATAATTTTTGCATCTCGTTTCCTCTCGGAAAAAGTAGATGCGTTTTGGTGTATAATTTTTATCATAAGCTTCATTTTTGGAAATTTTTATTTTTTGACTCAAGTAAAACTCGTCTAAAAATTTTCAAATCCTTATATCTCGAAAACTAAAAGTCGAGATGTAAAAATTTTTAGCTCTCGATTTTTCTCGGAAAAAGTAGATGTGTTTTAATATATAACTTGTTAGTTTTCGGTGGTTTTTGAAAAATATCCTATGGGAAGTACGCGAGGATATTATACGATTTGGGCCATCTCCAGATCTCGAAAACTACGGGGTCTCGGAAAATTCTAACTTGCTCTCGGTTTCTCTCGGAATAGTCTCGGAAAACTGTGAAAGTTTCAGAGATCCTTTTGAATTTATCCATTTCTACTTCCTGTACACGATATTGGAACGTTGAAATCAACTCCACAAGACTTCTTGGAGACTTAAATGGAAATATTTAAAATTCCTTATATTTGCTGTTTTTTTACATAAAAAATTATAAAAATTCTTATCTACACATTTCTGTCGTATTAAAAGAAAATAAAGACAGTGTTCAACTGAATTAACACACGTCATTTATCGATTTTCCCCCACCGGTATATGTGAGTCTGACTGAATATATTTTCTTAAAGGAAGCTTCACAAATTCTATGACTGCACAATGTTCTGAAATGGAAAAAAGTTGTCCAAAATTTATTAAAAGTTGTGTCTTTTAAACCTGATTGTTTGAATGCAAAAATATAAAACATAAACTGATGTATCTTTATTGAAAATATCTAGCTTTTAATCGTTGTCTAACTCTGTCAATCATTAACGAAATTCTCGAAAATTTGTTTACAAAAATATGATGAAAAAGTTTTCATAAATATTTCCAATTTCTTTTACATGACCTTCCAATCATACTCTGGCAGTACCAATTTGAAGATTTTGCAATTTAATTTTACATGTTTTTCCAAATTTTTTCATACAAATTTGATCGTGCACAAAATTTTTTGAGAAACAATTTTAGATTTTTTATGAAAAATCATGTTTATCTTTAATGTTATAAGCTCATATTTTCAGAGATGTATAATTAAGACATGAAAAAACTATTAACACTTTCAAAATAAAGAAAATCAACCAAAACTTTGTGGCCTCTACAGTTTACACCAAAATATAACTTTTAAACACTTTTTTCGATTTCAGACCATTGTCGACTGAATCGAATTCTTATTGTAATGTTTTATTTTCTAAATACCTAATTAAAACTAAAAGAGATGTTTGTTAAAGTATAATTTTAATGATGGGAAGCTATTGATGATAAGTAATCATTAGAATATAAAAAGAAAAGTCAATATTTAATCATATAAAAAGCGTGAAAATAATAAATAGTGCCAAAGTGAATGTTTTTTTAAAAATAATTTAGTAATGTCGGACTTAACAATTGTGGATATCACTGATTCGTCATTAAAAAGCAGTAATTCAGATTTAGTTTTAGAGGAAAATAACAAAAGAAAACTTTCCGATGGCGATAATGATGAACTGGAAGATACAATGGCTGAAAAGAAAATATGTCGTGAAGATACAGAAAATTTAGTAAGTATCAAAAAATGCATAATATTAGTTCTTTTTTTTAAAAAAAAATAAAATAATAATAACATAAATGCATTTTTATGATTTTAGGATGATTCAAGCTTAGTAGAACCAACTATTGAAGCAAGTGTAATAGATGATAGTCAATTGATTGATGACGATATTTTAGAGAAGAATCTTACAGATACATCCTTGGTGGAAGGTAAAAACTTTCATTCTGATTTGAAGATTTTATTTTATTTAAAGCTTTCTTTAATTCTTCTAGCAGATGTGACGGAGCAGCATACAATTAATGAAACTAGTAGTGGAGAAGATGATGACGAAAACTACGATAATTCAGTGATGATAAAGGCTATAAATGCATTACCTAAGCCATTATTAATGCCAGAAAATGATGAACCTATCGCACTTGATGATTCAGAATCGGAATGTTCAGAAAATATTGAGGAAATGAATGAGGAGCAGATCGAAGAAGATGATTCTTTATTATCCTTGCATAAGCGAATGATGCGGTATAATCCCAAATTCTATTTTGCTCGTGGATTGGTTAAAAAATCGATTAGAATTTTATTACAACGAACAAAACGTACCAACCGTAATAATAAATCATTAACAAAAGAATGTAATGATGAGTTCTCTGTCCAGATAAATAAAACTGAACAAGATAGTGAAAATAATAAGGTACAGTCGTCAAAGAATCTTGAAAATACTAATATTGAAGTCGAAGATGGTATACAAGAAATCGAGAATGCAAACGTTGAAGAAAATGAATCTAAGGAAACTAAAATTTCTACATTTGGTTTAAATGCTGAAAATAAATTAAATCACGACGAACCTGTTGATGGAGTGAAAAATGATGATCTTAAGGACAAGAATGATGCTGAAGATATGGAAATAGTAATAAACAATACAGGAAGTACTAATGTTGCAGAAATTAAAAATTTAATGAATGAAATTTCATGTACAAGCATAGACGAAATCATATCTCGATACATAGTTCGCAATTCCGATAACAATAACTCAACTATGTCTTCAGTTGATGATTTTTCTGAACAACTATTTTATTGTTTACAAGAAAATAAAAAGGAAATTGAAAATATTCAACGTATTTGGAATGAAAAAGTTCATTTGAAATTTAAAATGCGAGAGATTATGGAAAGACTAAGACGTCAACGAGTCATATCGGAAATTGAAACTTTTGGCTTAAAACCATCTTCACATGATGTTCAACAATTCAATTTGTTAAGCTCAAAATCAAGCACAACCAATTCAACTGAGAATGATCATTTCGAGAGATCATCAAAATTATCGTCACAATCAGTAAATCGCTTGATTCAAGATGTAAGGGAAAATGTCCTAAAGAAGGAAAAACTTAAAATTGATGATAGTGTATCTAATTTAAATGACAATTTTGAAGAATGCTCGAACATGTTCCAGTCGTCGTTAAATCAAGGTCGCCAAGGCCAGACAATAGATGTACAATCAATTATAAATGATTTTAGACAGAAAAATCCACAAGAAATTCCAAGGCGTGGTCGACGCATGAAGAGTAGTTTTCCAAATAGTTATTTTTTGTCTAATCAAACACAATACGCTAAAGGTGATGATAACAAAATCAACAATCCACATGATCACAATTCTACAAAATCAAACGCTTTTCCAGAAGTTAGTTTGTTACCAGTCAATAGTTACTATAAAACTCACTCTCCTCAATACGGACAAAAGTCTTCATTACTGCAAAGTATCTTAACAAAGGTATTTACATACATATATTTTATTTATTAAATGTTGTAATATTTTTTTATTTTACTCTACAAACAACAGCAGCCGAGTAAAAATACTTTAGGAACACAGTCTAATAGCAAGTCTTCAACTCTAGCGAGACTATTAACTGCACCAGAAAAATCTTTTCAAAGCTCATCAAGAAACGTTCTTCAACAAAACTCAAAAGTGCATAATAATAATGAAATAACTATTACACCAATTGCAGGTTCTTCAAGACGTCATTTAATTGTAAGATTTTTTTCTTATTTTTAAACATTTTTAAAAAATAACATCTTATTTCTATTGTTCAATATATATATAAAAAAAAACTAAAAGGATGATGAAGAAAATTCTGAACCACGATTAATTATTGATGAATCAGATTTTGATTTAAATGATCGTCATAATACAAGTGCTTCAGATCTTCTGTGTCAAGGATGCCGAAGAAATAAAGCCCTTTTCATGTGCGCTGGATGTTCAAGACAATGGTATTGTAGTAAAGAATGTCAAGTAAGTTGTATGATTCCATTTTATTTTAACATTTTTTTTTTATTTATTTATTCTCTTTCCTTTATACCTTTTTTTCTGCAGGAATTGGCTTGGGATGATCACGCAGAATCATGTATGGTTTAATTTTATTTTAACAACATTGATGTACATTTTTTAATTTTATTTTTATACCATTTAAAAGATAATATATTACCACATGAAAATAAATAAATATCTAATTTTAAACAAACGTTTTTATTTCTTTTTTAATAACAATCATAAAATAAAAAAAAATAATAATGCAATTTTTGCCCAACCATTTTTCACACATTTTAATAGAATAAAGAGACCGCCTTAAAATGGGCGGAGATTTTCTTCTACACCACCAATACATTTCAACACAATAAAAAGAATCAAATATTTACAGTGCATACAATTTTTTCTTGTTTCTTTGGCATTCAGTTACGAGAGTTCACTTGGTCACGTTGAGTCGAAAAATATTTTTTTCTTAAATTAGATATTAAAATAATTAATTACAATGAAATGGAAGAAAGATACCTAATTTCTCTTTTATATCTTTTTCTAAAAAAAAAATAAGTGAATAAAAAATTAAAAAAAAAAAAGAATTAAAAAGGAAAAATGTGAAAAAGTTAATTTAAAAGTTCTGAATAAAAGATTTTAAAAAAATCAAGGATTATTAATAACAATTGAGGATAAATGTGCAATATTGTTTAAAATATATACACAAAATATAATTTTTGCGAGACTTAAGGCAAAAAAGCATATTTCTTAATTCACTGTGCAGTTTCACGAAATGTGCTCTGAAGTAATGTATGGTGCATATTATCCCTATTTATATGCTACGAGTCGAGCTGCTCCAGGAAGGCCATTTTATCATCAATACGACCGAGTATGTTTTTATTAATTATAATGATAATCGAAATATATTTGAAGTTGTTGTATTTCACATAAAAATTTCTGTAAAATTTATTTTTTTTTTTTTTTCAAATTTTTGTTGTCCAAACTCTTTAACCTCCAACACACTTTGACTTTAATTTTTTCTTTGAGAAAAATAATACCAGCTTTGTTTCTAAACCTAGAAACACCTAGTAGGTACAAAGTGTACCAGTTTTAAACAATAGAATATTTTTAATAAAGATTTTGTGACAAAGGGGAGAAAGGGGTCTAAAAATCCATGTTTTTAAATTGTTATAATGAAATTTTCTAGATTTTCAAGCTAACTATTCATTGAAATCACAAAAAAAATCTCGAATATGTCCATTTTCTAGTTCAGTATGTTCCCAGTTCTCACCAATTTCATGAAAAGTTATTGGTACCAAAATGTCCGTATCGACAAGTGTTGCCATTCAACTAAAAATTTTATTATCAGGATAACATCTTCAGCTTTAGATTTTCAGAAATTTTTATTTTATTTTTTTTTTTTTTTGCAAAATTATTAAGCATTAACGAGAAAGAAGCTAACTTTTTAGTCTGTTCACAACGGTTCACAATTTTATGAACTGTCAAAGTTGGAGTGAAAAACACGGAAAATTTATCAGTTTTGGTTTCGTTTGTATTAAGAAATATTTATTTCTAATTTGTTTATGGCAAGTTTGATCCAATTCAAACCACACCTTAGTGCATATAATTCGATTTTTTTGGGTAAAACATAAAATCATATTTTTTTTAGTCCTTTGGTCTTTTAATGGAAAATATTTATGATTCATACGGAAGTATTAACTATTGCATTAACCCACTGATTATTTGCCCACTAGTCTGATCATTCACTATTGGTAACTTGTATTTGTACGTTTGACCATTGATATTTTTGTGTTTTGTGTTTGAGAAGATTTTGAACATTTTAGGGGACTTTTTTGGAGTTTTAGGGTCTGATTTTTTTTTTTCCTCAGAAAAATTTCGGAAAAATCCTAACAAATTAAAGAAATCCCAAGATAAAGCCGATAAAAGATTTTTAATAATGTTAATTTAACATGAGATCGATATATTAAATATTTCTTAAAATGGCTTAAAATATGTAGAATTTAGCAATTAAAGGAGCTCAAAATTATGTCCTTGTATTTTCAGTTTTATTTTGCTTAATAAATAAGAAAATAATTGTTACTCAAGCTTATCAGCTTACTTCTTACTTTTCAGCTTAATACAATTGCTGATGCAAATTTCGTTAGAGCCATCAAATTTTTGTTCATATGTAAATGTATTAGACACTTGTCATTTGAAATTGCATTAAAATTAAATTAGTCCTAGCTTTTTAATCAAGGAAACAAATTTTTGAAACTGGTTGAAACAAAAGAATACACTTTTCTTTCTATGCCCGCCTCTTTCTAGAAACCTATACACAATATATTCTTTCATTATATTTGTTAATATTTATATTAAATATTTATTCATTTCCTTAAGTTTTTATTTATTTAACTTAAGGAATATTAACGACGAAGTTCGTATCGTGAGTCCACAATGGTCTGAAATCGAAAAAAGTGTCCAAAATTTATTTTAAGTCGTGTCTTTTAAACCTCATCATTTAAATGCAGTATTATAAAACATAAACTAACGCATTTTCTGTGAAAATATCAAGCTTCCAATCGTTGTCTAACTCTGTCAATAACTATCCAAAGTCACGAAAAATTTGTTTACAAAAACACCATGAAAAAGTTTTCATAAATTTCTCCACTTTCTATTGGTTTCTGCATGTTCTAATTACTGTCAATAGCTTAGTTAATGTACAAATTTTATGTTAAAACCTATAAAACATTAACCAAATGCTTTATCATTAGGGAAAATGCATTTAATTTTTTGAAAATTTCCAAAACTTTAAACGTTCATAAGTATTGTTTCCTGTCTCCTTCCGTCTCTGAAACTCATACAAATCGAAAGATTGAGTCTTTATTTACCTTCTAATCGTACTCTGGCAATGCCAATCGATGCCAATTTTCAGTTATTTGCAATTTAATTTCACTTGTTTTTCCAAATTTTTCCATACAAATTTGCTTGTGCACAAAATTTTTTGAGAAACAATTTCAAATTTTTAATGAAAAATCATATTTATCCTTAATGTCATAAGCTCATATTTTCAGAGATGTATGATTAAGACATGACAAAGCTATTGACACTTTCAAAATAAAGAAAATCAAACAAAACTTTGCGACCTCTAAAGTTTACAACAAAATATAAATTTTGGACACTTTTTTCGATTTCAGACCATTGTGGAGTCGTGTTTCTTTCTAATTGAAATTAAGAACTTTAAATTTAACGATTTTAAAAAATTTTTAATACCTATATTATTTGAATAAAGTTGAAACTTTTGAATCATAGTTTTAATACGTGAAGAGTGATTTTGTAATTGTCTGTCAAAAAATTAATTAACTCTAATTAGTATTTAATCTTCGTGGAAACTGATTTTTTGTGATGAAGCTTATTCCCTCATTTTGATCAATTTGATCAGTTCCACACCCTTGGCTTATTCCTGATTATTTATTTATTACCTAATAATATTCCTCAATAGGAGTCAATGTAAAATATTCTGCAAATTATTTATTATTTTATTTATTTTAAAATTTGTCAACAATTTTTTTAAAATAATTTCTTTTATAAGATAAGTGGTTCTCTTTACTCCTCCTTGGAGTGTTGGGGCGTTGATTTCAACGTTCCAATATCACTTATATCAGGCATTAAATGTGAGGATATGAGATAATCATATCGCTCACGCCTGGGACCTACAGCTTAAAGTGGAATCCGAACCACATCTTTGATGACATTACAGCCTTTAGCCTTCAAAGGGAAACTGTGAGTCGCGTTCGCAGTGCATATGATTCGAAAAAGGACATGTGAAAAATTTCTCATGCCGAGTCTCGAACCCATGATTGCAGGGTCGGTGTTGCATTAATTAAGTACCGAAGTACTAAACCATTCCGCTAACTACTTATATAAGTAAATATTAAATTATAGAAGATTACTTTATAGTCCCCTGTAATATTAGTTTTTCAATATAATTTTGGACTTTAAAAGTATCCTAAGAAACAAATTTAAAAGAAATTACATAAATGTTAAATTCATTAGTTGTTTCTAGAGTACAAAAAAGAGTTCAACAATATTTTAGACTGTTTTACTAAATTTAAAAAATATGTGCAAAAAATTAAATTTTCAAAGTTTTTGATACAAAACATGAAAAAAAAATCTAATACAAAGTTAGTTATTTATTGTCTAGTATAATTTAATGCCTGAACGATTCTTCAGACAATTTCTTGCAAAAATGAATGAAAACTCTTTCTTATTAATCTCCAAAAGACTTATGTTTGATTAATTTTGACACTCAAAACATTTCGCCATCACTGATGGCATCATCAGAAGTTTACAGATTTTTTTAACTGAATTTTGTTTGATAAAGTTTTTGTTTTCTGTTAACTAAATCAATCGTAATAACAAAACTTCGTCAAACAAAATCAGCCAGAAAGAAGAGAATGAGCGAATCACGCTTCATTGGTATATTCACACCACCTACAGAATTTCTTCTGAAATCAATTTTGAAGAATTAAAGCTAAATCATACTTTATCTTGCAATTTAATTATATTCGAAACAAATTAATTTAGCAACTTTTTAGTTACTAAATGAGTAATATAAAATCTATACTAGAACTTCGTTCATGCATTCTTATTTTTCACGTTTTCTTATGAATCCAAAACCTGGGAGCGCTTCGCTTCGTTCCGTTTGTCTGTCATAGATTACAGGAGTAATAGTGATTACATCATATTTATTGGTTTTAAAACCCTACATCAGTTCAATGCGCATTTAGCATTATAAAATTTTTCAGTTTTTCAACTTTTTGTTGCACTAAACATGGAAATTTTTTTTCATTATAGTGCGAATTATACCTTTAAAAATGCTTAATCTAACACCGAAAACTTCATTTGGTTAATTAATGTCTGAGATATTAATATTGAAATTGCGTCGAATTATCGCACGAGTTAACTTGCTAAATAAATAACAGAATACGAAATTTTGCGATTTGTCTTGACTGGAAAATGATTTTCAAAGTCACAATTTAGAAAATGCGGTTTTCAGTTTTACCCAAAAACAAACCAAATTGAAAATTTGGTGTAAATAAAAAAATAATACTTATTAAAAAAAATTACAAAAGTCCTCGTGTTTTATATCGAGGGACTTCAGCGCATTTTTGACGCAGCGATTAGTAACCGAGCCACAATGGCCTGAAATCGAAAAAAGTGTCCAAAATTTATATTTTGTTGTAAACTTTAGAGGTCGCAAAGTTTTGTTTGATTTTCTTTATTTTGAAAGTGTCAATAGCTTTGTCGTGTCTTAATCATACATCTCTGAAAATATGAGCTTAAGACATTAAGGATAAATATGATTTTTCATTAAAAATTTTAAATTGTTTCTCAAAAAATTTTGTGCACAAGCAAATTTGTATGGAAAAATTTGGAAAAACAAGTGAAATTAAAATGCAAATATCTCAATTTCCGCATATTTCCGCATTGTCAGAGTATGATTAGAAGTAGAATAAAGACTCAATCTTACGATGCATGTGAGTTTCAGAGGTTCATTCAGGTGACAAAATAATGTAATTTGCGTTTAAAGTTTTGGAAATTTTCAAAACTTTAATTGCTTTTTCCCTAATGATAAAGCATTTGACTAATGTTTTATAAGCTTTAACATAAAATTTAAGCATTAATTATGGTATTGACAGTGATTAGAACATAGATCAAGCAATAGAAAGTGGAAAAATTTTAGAAAACTTTTTCATGGTGTTTTTGTAAACAAATTTTTCGTGACTTTGGATAATTATTGACAGAGTTAGACAACGATTGGAAGCTTGATATTTTCACAGAAGATGCGTTAGTTTATGTTTTATAATCCTGCATTTAAATGATGAGGTTTAAAAGACACGACTCAAAATAAATTTTGGACAATTTTTTCGATTTCAGACCATTGTGGCGAGCAACGAAAAGAAAGTATATCAATTTTCTGAACAAAAAAAATCATACTTGTAAAATTCATAACAAAAAATTATAATTTTTTACCAAAACTGTATAACAGCTATCAAAAATCCTTCAATTTCATTTTTCTGTTGTTCACTTTGCATGAAATGTGTGCTTTAATCATGAACAAACCAATATTATTCAAAACGGAACAAAATTATAAATCAAAATAACGGTGAAAAAATTTTCAAAAGTCAACGGTAAAAAAAATTTGAAATTTCTACCACCTGAAGTTGCAGTCGTGTGTTGTTTATTTTTCTTTGTGAAATAAAAAATTAATTAATTAAGGTGTTTAAATTCAACTTTAAGACTGTAATTTGCATTTTTTCCCAATAACTCGATATAACGAAGCTATTAAAACAATTCCGAGCTTGCTACGAAGTCTAGATCAAAAGATAATTGGGACCCGAACGAACGAACGAACGATCAAAGTGCATAATTGAGCTTCCTTTTTGAAAACAAGTTTTCAAAAATGCGCTAAAAAGGTTTCTTATAAAATCAATTTAAAAACGAAAATATGGAACAATATATGAATATCTGAAAATATGCTAGAAAAAATATTTGAAAAAATAATTTAAAGAATTTAAAGAAATTTAATTTTAATTATTTTCATATTTACAGTTTAATCAAGATTTATATCCATCATCAGGAGTTCCATTAACATCAACAAGTACCTCAGTTAGTTCTCATTCATCATGTAGCCCTTTATTGCAACCAAATTTAGCGTCATCATCATCATCATCATCGTCCACCGTTCCTACAATAATAAGTTCATTAGGTCAAAGACACATAGCCAAAGAAGAAGACTTAAGTCTTCCAAGAAATACAGACGCTGAAAGTACGTATTGTTTTTTTTTTTACAGTAATATGATCAAATTTTAATTTGCATTCTCTACTGAGTGCAAATCATCAAATTGTTACATTTTTTTTTTGCTTTTAACTTTGTTCAAATGCAATGTGACTCAGAGGAATGCGCGAATGAGATATTAACACATGTGTATTGCGACAGACAACCGAAATCACATGTAAATTTAATTCAGTGAAGCGACTGAGATAAAGTTAAAGAAACATATTTGAAATAATTCAAAGACACACTAAACGCTTCTGTATGTTATATTTCTTCGCTCCTCTTAAAACGCTTCTCTCTATAGAAAGATTCAATTTAAAATTCAATTTAATTTCTTCTTGTGATCTTTTCTTCCTTTTTCTTTTTCAATCACAAGAATGTTTTCTTTTCTCCATTTTACATTCCTTTCGTTACAAAGAATTTGATGAAAAATGCGGGTCAAGTATTCGTGTGTTCACATTAATCCAAATTCGGAAATAAATTTGAGGTTCAAAGCAAAAAATTCAAACGAATAACAGATTTGTCAAAATGTTAAAGATTCAAATTTAGGCTATAAAATGTTTAATTGATTCATGAAGGAATTATAAAAGAACGTAAAATGTCAATATCAATTGATATTCTATTTTTGCACTTTTTATGTCATAAGTTTCTTGCGTATATTTCTATCGCATGTGGATCAATTCATTTAAATTTTAAATTTTGCAATACAGTATTTTTATTACTCTTTTATTTTGTCATGTTCGATGTATGTACAATAAAAAAAAAGAAAATAAAAAATGTTTGTATATATAAATATAAAGAAACAATATGATATATTATCCAATGCACCATTCAATAAGCGTGTATTGCATTTTATTTAAACAAAGGTTAATATTTCATTCTCATATATGTCAACATATTTGATAAAAAAATAATAATTTGAAATTTTATAGCTATACCCAACAATAGTCATAATGATAGTAGTTCATGTTCATCACCAGAGTCTCCGTCAGGTGACAACAGCGGGAGAACGCAATATGTTTCTGCGACTTGTGTAGTTGTTACCCATTATTCAGGAGATACTGCAAGCGTAGTTGATGAGCATTTTACAAGAGCATTAAATTTCAACGACAAGAACAATAAAGGTATGTGAAGCGTTGTATTATGCATTTTCTTAAATTAAATTAACTGATGCTTCACCATGTTAATATATATATATTTAATTAGTCAATTTTTTTATTCCCTTAAGTTTTGCGTGGATTTTGCAATGCAAACATCTATCGTCGATTATTTATCAACCGATTCGCGGTTTTTCTTTGAATTAAACTGATAGTAATTGAAACCAATGAGTTGGTTCGATAATGTTTTTGTACTGTCTAGTTTCTTGTAGTCGGCAGCTTTTTCGTTTACTAAAAGAATATATTCTTTTATTTTATTGAAATAAAAAACGAAGTAGCAATGAAAAGCAAACGAATTAAGTGAGGAATCTTGTTTTCTTTTGTTGCTGCTTCTCCGAGAAAGTTTCAAACCGTTTACTGAAAAAAATACTTTATTGGTATTGAAGGGTGAAATTCTTATTATATAAGCATTGCAAGTAAAAGCATCATGTAAATTAACTCAAAAAATAGTAGCATCTAATGATTAAAATAAAATAAAATAATATTTTTTGAAGACATTAATTTTTCTCAATTTAATGTTTTAACAATAGAATTGAATCCAATGACAGCTCGAAATTTTCCACCATCTTTTTGGAATAGCAATTATGTACCGCCAAGCACATCTCATCACCAAATGAGTGAATTATATTCTGCAGAAAGTGGATTATACTCTGCTGAACCTTGGGTTCATAACACCCACTATGGATCATATGCTGCGCATGCATATCATCATAATATGGCTCAGTATGGAAGTCTTTTAAGATTACCCCAACAATATGGTCATAGTTCAAGGTATAAGCGTTGTTCTCATTTCCAAATTAAAATTTCTTAAATTTATTTTTAAAAATTAATAGACTTCACCATGATCAACAAACGGCACTAGAAAGTGCGGCGGCAGCTTATTCAAACTATCCGATATCAGGTATGTAGTATTTTTATTTTTTAATGAATTTAAAAATAAAGAATATTAGGTACTAAATTTTCAATATATAAAACGACTACTAATTATATCTATTTATTATGAATCTTAAAGTGTTAATTAAGAAATAAAGATTTCAAACATAAAAAAATTAAATCCAAGAGCCATATTCCATATTCTTAAATTTATGCGCATCATTAAATTACTTCATGATTTTTGTGTGATAATCTTTAGCATTTTATCAAAGAAAAACAAGCGGTTTGAAAATTTCTTTCTGTATATGCATAAATAAATTTGAAATATGTACCATTAAACGAAAACTTAAAACCGGCGGATCATTTTTCTTTTTTTTTCTCTCCTTTTTATTATTAAATTTTTTTAAAGACTTTTCGTTTTGAGAATAGTTTTAATTGCATTTATTGTCTTTATTAAAAAATTAAATAATTATTAAACTTAACAAAACTAATACTATCAAAATTAAAAAAATATCTACCTTTTCTATTTTCATTAAAAAAAAAATTCGTGCGTTAATTATAAAAAAAAAAAAAAATATTACTTTTTCGCGCATGAACACTACTTGAATACATTAATTTACACGCAAACTCAACCCCACTTTTCATTTGCCTCACTTTATGACAAGAAAACAAACGAGAAAGCGTAATAAAATAAAATAATGGAGTTACACTTAAGGATATAGGAGTGTTTTTTATTATGTAATGAAGGAAAATTAAGTAATGGTGCTTCAAATATTTTGATATACTTTTTTTTTTCTTCTTTTTTCCTATAGGTCTTGAAGCTCAAGAGACGTCGAAAGATTTATACTGGTTTTAAGTTAAATCAATGAATTAAGTAATGTAATTTTAATGATTGTAAGTAATTTCTTTCTGTAATGTGATATATAAAAAAATACTCAATAGGAACTATCAATGAGAAAATATTTTCACTTGTGCTTATATAAATGTATTTCACGTAATGTAAAACTAATTGTACAGTTCATTTTTATGAATAAATCAATATAAAAAAAATGAGAATAGTTACTTTAACTGTCGATCCGTAGTTGAAATTGAATATTTTATTGTTGGTAACTTTAGTTAATTTTCAGAAGCAGATATAAATTATTTGAATACATACATGTCGCTTATATGCAGACGTTATTTGCATACAAGCAAAAACAATATGGTAAAGTAGAATAAAATTCAATCATTTTTGTTTAATGATTATTAGTAATACTGAGAATGCAAGCAAATAAAGAGAATTGGATAAACTTTATAAATAAAAAATAAAAAAAAAATATAAGCTCTTTTTCCATTTCATCGTTCTAGTTGGAAAGCTTCTTTCTAATTTGTGTTTTGAATGCAGTTCGAGGTCTTTGGTACATATATTGTCTCCTTTGCTAAAAAAAGGAAAGATGTATTCGTGCTTTTGCAATGTGAAAAAGTTTTCAAATGGCTCGGAATCCACTATAAACTGTAAGTCTACTGGGTGTGGTACAATATAGGCTTTCCCGATTTCCCGGTCCCGGTCCCGGAAATATTTGAAAATTTTAAATTACTTTAGATAATATTATGAGTTAACTAATTTGTTTTTACACGCTTTTTTATTGTAATTTTAATCATAACATACATAATTATGGATTGAAGTATAAGAAAAAATAATATTAAAAAAAAAGTTCTATTATTGAGTCATTTTAGTTGTCCAATTCAGCTTTTTATCATTCCTGATGCTCCATATATTTTTAAACTTCACCATTGCTTCATAATCTTGAAAACAAGATGACCCAAATTCGTCCCTATTTTTTGTTCATTTTTCCCTATTTTTTGGTAAACTTTTTTGTCGTGGCATGTCATGATTTTTGACTTAATTTTTCAAAGAATAAACAAAAAAATATTTTTAATCGGTTTTTTTGTTGTAAGAAGGACTGTTCACTGTTATTTTAAAAAAAAATTAAAAAAAATTTAATCCTAAAATGTGCTTAATTTGTTATTTTGACAATAATATTTTTTGTTTGTTGACGAAATATATTGTTGCCTACTTCAGAAAAAATATACGAATTTCAAGATTTCCTTGTGAAATTTTAACGTAGACTTCAACAAGTTTAAATGAAGCAGCTCAGAGAAAAATTCTGTCAAAGTTTTGAAATGAGAAAATGACCAAAATCAAGATTTTTTACCCTATAAAAATAGTTTCAGGTAGAAAAAAATATTTTTAAGTTCTCAGTTCTCTATAATTAATTTTCAATTCTCAATAATAAACAAATAAAAAAATCTTAATCAAAGAAAGATAAAAAGCGTGTAAAAAATGATAAAAAATCTTGAGTCCCGGTCCCGGTCCCGTAAAAAATCCGGGAAATCCGCTTCATCCGGGAAATCCCGGTACCGGTCCCGGCATCGGGAAAGCCTAGGTACAATAGATTCTGTCTTAATTAAGGTTTTAATTTGTGTGAACTAAAAAAGGATTTTTCCACATTACAAATCTAACTCATCAATTTATAAAGATTCGCTGATGTAAAGTGAATTTTGGTGAGCTGAAGTGGCTCGGTGGCGGAATGGTTTAGTACTTCGGTACCTAATTATTACAACTCCAACACAGCAATCATGTGTTCGAGACTCGACAGGGAAATTTTTCAATTGTTGTTTTTTCGAATCGTATGCACTGGAAATAAAACTCGCTTCTAATCCCACTATAAACTGTACAGTTCTTTTGAGTGATGTGATCTGGCAAATCCTAGCTCGTTAAACAATATTAGTTAAGAGATGCATAATAAACGCAAACCTTTAGATCAAACTATTGATCTGTAATAAATAAAATTTATTTTTTTAAGTGAATTCATATTAGGGGTCGTTCATAAATGACGTCCGAAATTAACGGTCATTTTTTAAAAAAGAACAATAGAATTCTAAGAAATTCTATTGCTCTCGACCTAACCCCCCCCCCTCCCTGGACGTCATTTATGAACGACCCCTTAATAATAAAATTAATACCTAGTATTACATAAATGTAAAAATGTTTTATATGTATATTTTATATTTATTTATAAATTTAAATTTAAAATATTTTTTTTTTTTATATATATTTCATATATATTATATATAAAAAAATTTCCATTGTTAAGTACATTTTTTCTGTAAAGTAAATTTAGAATATCATAGCTCAAAATATTTACTTTCTTTCTAATTTTCAAAACATGAGCTGTTCGAATTTTGTCGGCAAGATGATTAAAATGCTAATTTTAATTTTCATTAGGCTACCTCTTGAAATTAAGCATTTTAAATGAAATAAAACTAATACATTTAAATATATATATAAACACAAATGATAAGAAGAATTCTTATACCACCCAAGAAGAAATAATTTTTTAATTATTCAAATACAAATAACCGTTTCTCTACTAAGCATTTAACACGCATCTAACTGTTTAAAATTTTAATCAATTTATTATTATCTATCTATTATTTGTTTAAAAAAAATAAACTTCAATAAACTCATTCAAATTCAAACCGTAATTTTAAAAATAATAAACCCAAATAATGCTAAATAAAAGAATAAGTCTTTGTTTATCAATAAAGGAGTAAACCTCTTTATAAATATTAACTCTCAAATAAAATGCGGTGGTTTATCTTTAAATTTCTTAATTGAACGCTTGCTTACTTCAAAAAGTTGGCTTAATAATCACTCTATAAAACCTTATAAAATTTTGCCTCAAAGAAAAGAAAATGATTGAATTTATACCCCAAGATTTTCCTTTTGAAATAAATAAAACTCCCCTTTTCTTTAGTATACCGCATTTTCGACTTTTTAATATAGAATGAAGTAAAAGGCCGTAAAGGAAATGAGAACATGAATTTTTGGATGACTTATTGAAAAAAAAAATAATAATGAAATTTTTTTTGTTTGTTTCTAACGCATTTTCCGATTTCAGTCGAAAGATAGGCCAATTTGAGATGTAGGATTTTATATAGAAGAAAGGATTTTAGTCAAGCAGATAAATTTGGACTCCTTCTATAACCTCATTTACTACATGATGATATTTGGCTGTTGTCTGCGCTCGTGGAATAATACACATAAGCTTGGTCTTTGAGATGTTGAACTCAAAGTTTTTCCTTTTTAAAATTCGAATCTCATTTAATATAAAATAGTGGAAGTTAGTGGTCATTTACGCAAGTCGAGTTTTCGCTCTAATTATTAAGAAAACTATTGAAAACTAAAATCTCTTTTTTACCACATTTCTTTTTTTTTTTAAAAAAAAAAAATTATGATTAAATTTCATCATTATTAATTAGATATCTAGTAAATTACAAATTACGCATATTTTTGGTGATTACACTAGATTACACTCTCCTAAATGGTTTCTTCACTTAGTACGTCTATGATGGTCTATTGCATGAATTATGTTGTATGTTTATACTGTTTTTACTTTAAACCAGTGGTGAGCAATCTTTTACTTTTTTACATGACCTTTTCTTAATTTAAAGGGGAATAAAATGAATTTTTTGCGAATAAAACTTTCTGATCTTAAATTTTACAAATCAATGTGTTCTAGACTGATTTAATGTTATGTGTCATACTTTTTTTTAAACATTTAATCTTATAAAATTTACTCATATTCATTTTATGCTTCAAGTAAAATAGCAATAATTAAATTATATTTCATACTGCTAAAAAAGTGTGATAATATTTAACACATTTAATTTCCACTTAAATAAGAGTTAACAAGAAAGATCTAAAGATTAAAAGAGATTGAAGCAGCACAGAGCTACATAATTAATTAATCTGTTTGTCTCAGTTACTCATAAATCGCTGCATATACGTCTTGTTTTCAGTTAAATTAAAATATCATAAGTAAATGCGCGGTGTGTGTCTCCAAACTCTTTTCAAGTTTTTTATGATTTATGATAATTATGTGGCGTCTTTTTGTATGACATACCTCTAATTAAAAGTCGTTAAAATTTAGCAACAACAACAACCTGTGTTCCTCTATCATTTGTCTCAACTTTTCATATAATAATATTTGAAGTAAATAAGAAATTTCATTTTGCATCTATTAAAATCTTTTTAAATAAATATAAATATTTTTCATTTTTGCAAAGAATTGAACAAGACTAGAAGTTAAAATTGTAAACTTACTTTATTTAAAAATAAATGATAAATAAAAATGTTTAATTTTTGCACCCATTTACATAAAATTAATTTTTATGTAGCGTATACCACAGTTATGATATGTTTTTCATGCTTATATTCTCTCTATACTCCCTTATTTTAAGCGTCGGTTTTTTAAAAATAAGAAGGCTTCATATACTTTATTGTTTTTTTGATTGATATTTTCACCATGTTGAAAGTTGAGCACAAAAAAAAAAATAAATGCTACTTTTTTAAAAAAGTTACTTAAACTTCGAGCAGAGGTAATTTGTACTAAGCAGAACATAATATAATGTAATTAAAGTTTATATAGAAATATAACAAACAATAAAAATACCATCATGAGAATTTTATTGCTTTGTTTTAGTTTTATTTTAATTCTTTATTCTTCAAAAATAAAGTAGAACATAATAAACGCTCAAAAATGCATATTTTAATTGTTGAGTTTAAAAAATCATTATACTAAGTGAACAAATGAATGAATCTTAAACATTTGAAAATAATTAATGATATTTTCTTATTTTTTTCTGTTCATTGTTATCTGTAGCAAAAATTTTCCATTTTTAAACTGACAGTACTTCATTGAATTTAAATTATGATCTCTTTCCTTTTTTTTATTTATTATTATGTCACAGAAAACAAAAAAAAAAAACTGATAAAGCGAACACATGTATTATTTTGTATCTAGACCATATTTTTCTAACTTTCCTAATAAATCACATTCAACATCATTAACATAAAAAAAAGATTTCTCCATTAATTATTTCCGGAGAGGAATTGTTAATTGGATTTTCATTTTTCTTCATCACATGCAATTGTCAATTTTGATTAATTGATTATATCTTTTGAATAAATTCTATGATTTTTTTTTTAATAATTTGATTGATTAAAACAAAGGCATAATCAAGAAAATGTAAAGGATTTATTTATTTATTACGTAACAAAACTATAATTTTAATAGAAAAATTTCTCATTCTTCTTTTTACGAAACAAACGATCTAATTTTTTTTTTTTTTTTAATTGTAAATCATAATTACATTAATTAGTAATGATTTCAATAATAATTCTCACGAATTTATGATTATTTATAGTTAATGAATAGTTTAAGTCGTAACTATTAGATTAATGAATTGAGAGGTAGATTTTTTGAAGTTTGATATATTTCCAAAAAGTAGTAGATAGATAGAAATCTATTAATTTAATAATTTAAAGTGTGGGTCCATAACGATATATATCAAGCTGTGTTAACCTCTCTTTAAATGTCTATAGTTTGGTTTACTGATCTATTAATTTCTATTTTGGAATATATGTTAATTTTTTCTATTTTCTTTTAATGTCTTCTGGTTTATTTATCATTCTTTTAGAAATTTCAATGTGACGGTAATAATTCAATCAAATTTTAATTAATGATCGTACCTATGAAAGCAGATCAAAAGCAAATAAAAACGATAAACGTTCAATTCTCAGATTAGTAAACCAAATGAATATTGAAAATATATTTTTTAACTTTTAAAAATGGTTTTTACTTTTTTGCTAGCTTCTTCAATCGAATTTCATTTTGAAGTAATTAATTGATATTAAATTTGTTTACTAATAATTCTTTTAATGATAATACGAATTTTTTACATTAATTTAATTTTGCATCATTATTAAACAATATTGGTAAGGATATATTTTATTTTAAAAAATTTATAAAATTCTTAGAGATAACAAATAATGACTTAAATTTGAATGAAAAGTCATAAACGTAACATGACATCTGTTTCTTAATCATTAATTTCATAAACATTTTTGAGAACAAATAAAATTATCAGACAATTTATTACCTAAGAAACTTTTGAAGGTTTATCTCAAAATTAGAATGATTCTTCCTATTTAACAATTAAAAAAAAAATAATAATTTATTCAAAGATCATCAAATTTTTAATTAATTTATTTTAGAGCTTCAGGTGTTTTGAGATACAGTAGTATTTTTTAAATTATTATAAATTAATGTACAATTTTGTAAAAATGAAATAAAAGGAATCAGAATAAAGGCTAAATATAAATGTAAATGAAAATAAATTAAATTCTCAAAATGTCTATTCAAGAATAATATGTTTAAAAAACACATATATTTAAAAAAGAATACAAAAACACACAATTATGGATGCAATTCATATATTTAAAAAACATGCTCATAGCAAAAAGTGGGCGTTTATTTTCTTTCTGGTTTTACGAGTTTCATCTCTTTTGAATTTGCATTGTTTCCTGCAAACAATTTAATTTTACTTTTAAAAAAGAATCAACGTTAAATAGAAGTTAAGACATAAGTTTTTGTATAGATTTACTTTTAAATTTATTAGCATTACTCTCGTGGAATGTTAATTATTATCGTGGTGTTTTTCTTAATTTCTTTTTAAATGATTTTAATGATTTGATTTTTTAAAGACCATAAAATTTCAAAGTGACGACAACAAAGTTTATTTCCCCCATGGATTTTATATGTGTATTGGAAATAAATTAAGTTTTAGCTTCATCGTTAGTGTTTTTTTAATGTTATTTTTCTTTATCTATTTTAAAATCTTTGTTTTCTATTTATAGAAGGGATAGAAGGAAAAATATATTGGTCGCAATATGATGATTTTTGGAAATTGGGTTTCACTATAAAGACGTTTTAAGAATATAGCATCTTTCTTAGTTCTAAAAATACGTTCTTATAGAAGACTATTAGAAAAGATGAACTGTCTAAACACATACATATTTGTTAAATAGCTTTAATAACATATTAGACAGCAGTATCAACGTTAATCCTCCAAGATCTAATATAATTCATTAACACGTGTCGTAACTTATCTATATCAAAAAGGTTGATGGGAAATTAATTACTAAGCATGAGATGTCACATTCATTTTTATACAAAGTAAGGAATACAGAGGAATATATAAATTTAACAAAAAAAAATCACATTTTGTTTTACAGAACCAAAACAAAACCAAAAAGAACTGACAAAATATATCACTTTAATTTAACTATTTCTTTTATTTTTATTTATATAATCTTTTGACTTTTGGTTGAAGTCAAAGTCTTTAAAAAGTCGTAATACCGGAAAAATATATAAATATTAATAAATAAATTGTCTTGATAAATTAAATTAATCATGACTTAATTATGATAGGTGAAATGGATATTCATATAATATTTACTGATTCCCAATTAATACTCGGATATTTTTTTGTTAATATTAAAGAAAAAAATCAATATTGATTTTAATGCAATTCATATCTTGTGAGAGATATAGTATACTATTGCAAAAAATATTACGCTTTGTATATAGTTTGTTAATTTTAATGTCATTTTTTACGTCACTGGTGTAAATTGGTGTAACTATTACACCAAAAAATTTTTTACACCAAGTGATTTCCCCCTTTAAAACACTTAAATATTTTTTTATAGTTTGGATACAAGTAGAATCAAATTTTAATGCTTTTTCATATTCTCGATAAATAATAAATCAATCCTAAATATTAGAAATATTATTAAAAATCCAATAGTTTATTCATTAGTACCTATATCAGATCTCAAATTGTAATTTTTAATGTAATCACGTGTGAATAAAAAGTATCTAAAATAATTCGCAATGTCAATAAAATACAAGACTGAAATTCACAGAGATCAATACCGATTTTTGTTTTTCGTTTTTCCTTTATGCTTTTACGCGGTACATTTCAAAAGAATTGCTGTGGAACGGACAGAAAGAAAAAAGGAAAGGAGCGCTATTAAAATACAAGAACAATTTTAAAATTCACCTTAAACAAACAAAGTCAAAAATTTCCGACGAGTATGATAACGACCAAGAAAAGGAGAAACAAATCAAGAAAATAAAATGAATGTTGAAAAAAAAAAAAAAAATAATAATTTTCAGCTACCTACTTAATTGCTACATGTATGCTGAAATCAAGAAAAATAAATTCAACAATAGATTACAATAATTGTTATTTTAAAACTCTTATGTACATGAAAGAAATAATTTAATTTTTCAAAGGATCATTTGACTTGCTCAAGTAAAACAAAAGAAATAAAAATAAAAATACATTAAAAATTATCCTTGTATTTTTAGGGTGGCTAGAATTGAAAAATTATAAAATATTTTACCATATTTAAGATAATCTATGGTAATTTATGGTTTGTCTTCGACACTATAATATTAAAATGTCAAGTTTTATGAATAGTAACCAGAAATTAGCAAAAACACTACAGTCCTTTAAAAATCCAAAAAGATAGTCAGTCTAAGGCTATTGTATATTGAAAAATCCAAAAACAAATAAAAAATACAAGGAATGTTGAAAATTCTCCAATTTGAACAAGATGAGGCCCTTTTCCCACGTTTCTGTATACACATTAAAAGACAAAGCAAAAAAAAAAAATTTACATAAAAGCTGAAAATTTATGTTTTCTGAATGTTTGTGTTGTCATTTTTCGCTCTTATAAATTTTTAAGTAAATAAGATAGATCAATATTATATGAATCATTAACATTAAGCTATGAAAAAGTTTTTAAAGTATTTTTCTGTATTTTTTTTTTTTTTTCAATTAAATTATTCGCGATATTAATTTACTGAATTCTATTAATTTCACTTCGTGAAGGCATTATTAAAATAATTTTCTTAACTTTACTCTAATAGTACTTTTACAATACAATGAACAGTCCACAGTGGTCCAAAATGAAAATTTTCCGGAAATCGACCCTATTTTGGAAAAGTTTCACCATAAGTATTGGGGAATGTCTCATTTTAAAGCTGACATAGATACAGAACGATTCCCCAAGTTTCAGCTTTTTTCGTCCATCTAGAGCTGCATGGCAGGGCTTCAAAGTTGGGTATGGCAAAAATTCTCAATTTCATGATATGGTTTTCAAACTCAATTTGCGCAAAATTTACTCAATCATATGATAAACGGTTTTCAGTTCCTTAAAGGTCATTATAATACCTTTAAAATGATGTATCATAAGGTCTATAAAGTATTGACCAATTGGTGTAGCGCTTGATTGAGTACGAAAAATAGGCAAAAATCGTACCATAATTTTTCCCAGTAGCTGTAAAGTATGTTTGTTAATCGTCTACAAGAAGATATTACGTTTTTTAAATAGTACAGAACTTCATCTTTCCAAAAAAGTATCACATGATGGGTAATTTTTGCGGCCTGAGGCACCACAACTGCTCAAAGTTGGGTAAAATTTCAAAATCTTAAAAATTTTATTTCAAAAAATTTACTTAAAAAATCAAGTTTTTGATAAAATAATCTCAAGTTTTGTTTTTTATGCTTAATATTGTATATTTAGGCTAAAAATGAACAATTTTTGAAGAAATTTTTGAAAAAAGTTAATTTTGACCACCCTGTGCTGGTTATCGACTTGGCTCATTATGCCTTCACTCAAATGACTACTGCTCTTACGTTACCTAATATTTTTCAATTCTGTTTTCGGATTATTATAGCTTATTGTCATACCTTTACAATGATATATAATACTTGGCAGTTATGCTTAGTCTTGGTCATCAAAACGCTTGCTGTTCGTGACCAACAGTAATCGACCCCAAAATTGAAAATCTCAAAAATATGATTTCGAAAAATGAAGCCTAAAAATAAAAATAAATTGTGTTTTTGTGTTTTTTGTGTTGATTTATCATATTTGTGACTGTAGAATCTCAAAAAATTATATTTAAAAAGTTTTTGGTACCTCAGAGTAGCCTCATAAATTCTACCCTGGTAGTCTCAATCAAGTGTACAATTTTTACCTGAAAAACTTTTTTTGAGACTTTTTTCGACTGATAATTGATTATTGAACATATTTATGCCGTAATAAATTGATTTTGTAGATTTTCGCCACTTTCATTGGGCAGCCCTTCCCTTTTGATTATTGCATGGCACATTTGACATTGTTCAAATAATTTAACATAGAATTTCAAATTTTCTGTATGAAAATGACAGTAAAACTATTTATTCCAGCATAAAAGTGCTTAATAATCAATTATCAGTCGAAAAATTCTCAAAAAAAGTTTCTCAGGTAAAAATTGTACACTTGATTTAGACTACCAGGGTAGATTTTATGAGGCTACTCTGAGGTACCAAAAACTTTTTAAATATAATTTTTTGAGATTCTACAGTCACAAATATGATAAATCAACACAAAAAACACAAAAACACAATTTATTTTTATTTTTAGGCTTCATTTTTCGAAATCATATTTTTGAGATTTTCAATTTTGGGGTCGATTACTGTTGGTCACGAACAGCAAGCGTTTTGATGACCAAGACTAAGCATAACTGCCAAGTATTATATATCATTGTAAAGGTATGACAATAAGCTATAATAATCCGAAAACAGAATTGAAAAATATTAGGTAACGTAAGAGCAGTAGTCATTTGAGTAAAGGCATAATGAGCCAAGTCGATAACCAGCACAGGGTGGTCAAAATTAACTTTTTTCAAAAATTTCTTCAAAAATTGTTCATTTTTAGCCTAAATATACAATATTAAGCATAAAAAACAAAACTTGAGATTATTTTATCAAAAACTTGATTTTTTAAGTGAATTTTTTGAAATAAAATTTTTAAGATTTTGAAATTTTACCCAACTTTGAGCAGTTGTGGTGCCTCAGGCCGCAAAAATTACCCATCATGTGATACTTTTTTGGAAAGATGAAGTTCTGTACTATTTAAAAAACGTAATATCTTCTTGTAGACGATTAACAAACATACTTTACAGCTACTGGGAAAAATTATGGTACGATTTTTGCCTATTTTTCGTACTCAATCAAGCGCTACACCAATTGGTCAATACTTTATAGACCTTATGATACATCATTTTAAAGGTATTATAATGACCTTTAAGGAACTGAAAACCGTTTATCATATGATTGAGTAAATTTTGCGCAAATTGAGTTTGAAAACCATATCATGAAATTGAGAATTTTTGCCATACCCAACTTTGAAGCCCTGCCATGCAGCTCTAGATGGACGAAAAAAGCTGAAACTTGGGGAATCGTTCTGTATCTATGTCAGCTTTAAAATGAGACATTCCCCAATACTTATGGTGAAACTTTTCCAAAATAGGGTCGATTTCCGGAAAATTTTCATTTTGGACCACTGTGCAGTCATAGCAATATTAAACTTCCCCTTTTCTTTTGAAACTCGTTCTATTTGAAATAAATTTTAAATGTTCAACATGAAAATTTAAATTGAGAAAAGCCACTCTTAAAGATATAAAAGTTATATTTGTTTTTTAATTAAAGTACACTTGTTGACTATTATTGAAATCATCCCTCGCTCTTACTTCTTAAAATTAATAAAAATCGAATTACATACATGGTGATTGTATGCAAACAAATAATAAATGGTGAAAAGTCTTTGAAATTTTAATAAAACATATTTGAGCAATTATTTGAGGGTTGAAAGATGCAATAAATGTGATGATATTTGTAACGCTTGGTATTTAAAGAGGGGATGCAGGGTCGATTAATATCAAATAAAAACTAATAATGTAAGATTTTTCCCCTAACATTTATCCAGAGAACACTTGTCGCTTAACCTTTTTTTCCTTTATTAAAATGATTTATAATGCTTTTATTGAATTTTCTTTTTTCAATTAAAGTTTGATATTTTTTAGTCACAAATATTAGTAATATTTAATTTGTATAGCGAAATTTTGTAAATAAAGCACATGTAAAATAAATTTAAAAAAATTAATAAAAAAACTATATTAAATGTGTATTTAAATACTGATTTCTTTTAAATATTAAATATTATTTTTTTTAAATCAATCATAAAAATAGTTTTTTTATCTACAAATTATTCACCTTTAAACTTGGATTGGAAACAAACATTAAAGTTTAAATAAAGAAGGCAAATCCCAAATACTTGAATATTTGGAGTTTTAAGGATTTAAAATTTCTATTCAGTATAAAATTTTCGAGGATTTTTTTTTTTATTTTTAAATTAAATTTTCAATTGATTTTTGTCTTTTATATATGCAAGAAATTCAAAATAGAACTGAAAAGTTTAAATAATGCATTTTTAATCAAAATTATAGTAAAGAATTAATTCAGATTTATTTTCATCAAAGTAAGGAAGTATTCATCTACATATATCAGAGAGAAGTTATATTTTGTTTTATTCGTTTTTAATGGTTTTAGAATCGTTGGAAAGCTTGGAACTCTAACTACAAATTACAATAAAAAGTTTTCATTATGCAAAAATTATTAATCATTCCTTGGAAATAGTATACGGACATTTTTTGCCATGTTTCTCTTTCTTTCATGCGCGGAGAAAACTTTTTATTGTATGTATGAATAAGACAAAGAGTTATATGCAAAAGGTGGACTTAAAACCAAATTGTTTGCACAAATATTATATTTAAATCACATTAAACCTTAAAACGTTGAAGAAGAATTATTTCTGAGCTTTAATATTTTGTTATATTAGGTAGTTTGATTTCATCTTAAAGTTTATTAGGTAATTTACAAATTTTTAATTAATAAAAAATACAGAAAATCAAATAATTTTTAAAACAGTTTTCATGAACATTAATTTCCTTTCTGTTTTCATTTGACCAAATAAAACTTTCTAGATATATATAGTAAGAACTTTTTCAACTAATATTTTGTGTTTAAGATTTTATAACAGATCTTGAAAAATCACTAACATTTAGGTAACTTTCAAAAATGTCACGGCACAATTAGAAAATTTCCTTAACTAGGATCTGCATTATTTACACTAAAATGTGTGATTAATGATTAAAGTTAGTTTATTGGTTTAAACAACGCATTTTTTCTACTTTGTAAATATACTAACGTATTAAAAATCATTATATTTAGCGACATCTTTTGACTATTTATGTAACATATCATTGAATAAAGTTTTTGGAAATGCTTTTTCCAAGCTTTTTTTTTTTTTAAACAAAATCAGTTGTGATGAAGAATTATGAGATTCA
This sequence comes from Chironomus striatipennis, assembly GCA_026123125.1. Taxonomy (NCBI): domain Eukaryota; kingdom Metazoa; phylum Arthropoda; class Insecta; order Diptera; family Chironomidae; genus Chironomus; species Chironomus striatipennis. The sequence goes on from CM047392.1 coordinate 27,492,857, forward strand.
AAGACATTTCATCTTCGAGTTCCAGTATTATTTTGAAGTTCATTCTAATCGGTTTAAACCAAAACAGCTGAACACTATATATTATAAATATACAAAATATATCTTAATATTGTAGATAAGAAAAAAAACTGTACAGATTGTAAAAGAAATGTGTATTTTTGGGAAAAAGTGATTAGCGAAAAAATATACATAACATATTATTTATTGTATTAAAATTTAATTATTTTTTCGTTTAAGTATCGCACAAAAGTTGTACGCATCAATGATTGTCAAACTAATGAATCGTTTAAATTAGATCATGATTTAGGAGTGTCTTTTATTTGCATTATTTACATGTATTAATCAATCTATTTCTACAATATTTGTGAAGTGAAATTTAAATAAAATTGATCATTTAATTTTTAAATTTGTGACAGAAATATGAAAAATATGAACAAACCGTAATAAGTGTTCTAATTGTTTTATTAAGTGGATAATATAAAGATTTGTTCTTAAATGTTTTAAAAAATGGGTATACATTCGTTTAGGTAAGTTTGACACAAAAAGTTTTAATAAACTACAAGTGGTGGTCAAACTTTTTGGCTCGGCACACTTCAGACCCATTTTTTTTTTCGCAACACACTTTAAACCGAATTTTCCGAAAAAAAATTAAATTTTGGCTAGATTTTTAAAATTTTTCCTGTTATGTAAAGATTTCCAAAAAAAGAGTTACTTATTTTTGTTCCTTAAAAAAAACTTAGATTCTTTTCGTCAGATTTTTTCCGGTGTACCGTGGCACACGAATTGGCCATCACTGGTTTAAACAAATTTTCAACTCGTTTATCACTGTTCAAACATACAAAATAAAGACTATAACTGTAAAATTTTCTACTTTTGATAACAACAATAAAATATTAAAAATATTCAAATAAAACTTTTAGTTCATTTTATTATAATGATGCTTAGATGTTCTGTTGAAGAAATAACATGGAAATATCTTAATTTATTTTAAAATGAAGCAAGAAAATTTAATGCATTAAATAATCTTGATGAAATTTAGGATTTGCAAGTGAGTTATAAAAATGAATGCAATAATATTATTTTTTATTTGCAGAACTGTGATTATTTTGACTTTCACAATTGTTGCCTTATATTCTAATGCAGAAGAGAGTACTAAAGATAGAATACAGGTAAAGTTTTATTACGATTTTACTTTTTTTCTTTCTCAATAAACAAAACAAAAAAATACCCTTAATACCCTAGAAACCCTCCCCTGACACTGTTTTTTAGCCATTTTAATTTTATTTATTTTTATTTTTTTTTTATCATCATTATTCTTTTTCAGAAGCATAGAGAATGGTTAAATCAAAGAACCATTGAAAGGCAACTTATGGGCTACGTAGAAACGAATGATCCATTTCAAAAAATAAAATATTTTAAGAAATTAATTAAATTTAAGAACAAAAACGATACAGAGAATGAAATGTTTTTTGTTCCTACAAAGGAAAAATTCAGTTCCGACAACCAAAAAAATAAAATCATCAATACTGCTCAACGTGCTAACGTCTCAATAAATGATTCAGGAAATAAATTTTCTTACGACATAATTAAAAACAATGGAGAAACTGATATTAAATTGAATAACAATGAAACACATTTGCAAGAAAATGTTTCTAATGACATCACGGAACATGATACAAACATCATTAATGAAACCAATAAAAAACAAAAAAATAATGATTCAAATTCAAGAACAAGTACAAATCTAATCGAAAAAGAGCAAGTTGGTAATAAAATAGTCGATGATGTTGACATAAATAATATTAGAAACAAACCTAATGGAAAGAATTCACTTAAGATTTCTGAGAAGCATTTGAACGATACTTTCAAAGATTTTGAAATACAAAAATTCTTAAATGAGCATATAAAATATAATTCAAATAACTTAACAATTCATAAAACATGGTCAAAATGGAGTTCATGGAGCTCGTGTAGTCGAACATGTGACGAGGGAATCAAATCGCAATCAAGAGAATGTTTACTTAAAATGTAAGTACGCAAACCAAATGCCAAAAATTTTAGTCCTTCATAATAAATTTATATAATCGTAATCATTTTACATAGCTTTCTTTAATATTTTAAGAAATAAAGGAGATTATAAAAGACAAAAAATCATTTAAGTTAATATAAATATCTTAAGTACCTGAAATTGTACAAAGTTTACTTTTAAATTTAATTTATTACTTAATTCTGAATATAGGTGAGATTTGAAGCTATTTACTTAATAATAAGATATAAAAAAGAAAAAATAAATAAATAACAGAGAATATAAAGCTTTCAACATAAGAGCACAGTTACTTCTTAAAATGTCAAGATACCAACTTCCGTTGATAAAATATGTTTTTTTTAAGAACGCCGTCTTAGCAAGATGTTGGTTACTATTTTCATTTTTATTAATCATTACATTTTGTTTTCATTCGCATATTCACTAAAATGCTGTATCAATGGTATAAATGTTAATAATATAAAATTATAATAAGAGTGATATCGTTTTCGTTTCAAATATACAAACATTTAAAACAAATAAAAGTTTCTATTTTGAATTAAAATAGTATGAAAAATATACATAGCAAACCATATAATTTATATGCTTGTCATAAACTATTAGCTTTAATTGCATCTATATCCTAGATTTATAGTTCATTTCATCAATTAAAATTTATAATCATAATTTATTTAGAATCGCATCAAGCTTAAAAACAGTTCAATTTTTTCTAAATTACTCTGACATCATCAACACAAGTCACACATGGTAGACTAATCTTCGATTTTGTCTGGCCCTCTATTCAATTAAAAAAGATAAATGTTGATTTTTATTTGAACGGCTTACATATACAATATTAAACTAATAATATAAACTACTTCATTTAAAAAGATCTTAAAATAAACTTTAATAATTTTATTTAAAGTACAAAATCTTGATAAAGGTTAAGTTGATAAAAATTAAAATAGTGTTAATAATCATCTTTTTACACGCTTTTCATTTATTTTTCGATTAATAAATAAATATGAAAATTCCATGAATGAAAGAACAATCGGTTTATTGTATTAAATTTTAACAAAAATGTTTTCATATTAAATGAAAACTTTACAACATCTCTTGTTAAGATAGAACATAAATATAGTACTTAATCAATATTTCAAGAGATTTCAAGTCTTTAAGTGTCTTGATAAAGTCATAAGAAACTTTGAAAAGTTTTTTTTTTCAAATACAACGAGATTTTGTAATTTTTGTGTTATCAATCATTAAAATAAAATTATTAGACAAAAATCTTTGTGGAATTAGGTAACTTATGGTTCAAATTTTTAAACTAAACTATAATTTAAAAGAAATTTTTTAAATGCATGAGAAATCATACTTGTATCTAGTGAAATTTTAGTTTATAGAATATTTTGAAAAACACTCTCTCATTTGTGTAATGAATATTTGATTTTTTTCTCATTTTAGATATCAAGGAGGTAAAAAAATTAATACAACAACGATTCATTTGAATGAGTGTATTGGATTGTACAAACGATATCGTATTTGTAATGAAAAGGTATTCAATTACATTTAAATAGAAATATATACAAAATTAATTGTTTGCTCAATTTTGATCACAAGAAATGTTTAAATGCGGATAATGATTTTCGAAAGCAACAATGCAGTGAGTTTAATAATCAATCATACAGTGGAAAGCATTATGAATGGGAACCATATGTAAAAGGTTAGTAATATGAATCTTATTCTGTAATTATAATTATTCATATAATCTGGAATTCGTTAAAAAAAATACGATGAAAATAATTTTGAATTATTAAATATAAAAACAAGAAAATTCAGTGTTAAAAATATAAATGACTGACAAAAATTTTCGAATGATTTTTTTACTCGTTTTACTCTACTTCAGTGGTCGGCAACCTTTTTTGTGTCATGGCATAACTCAAATATAAAAAATCTCGAAACACAGCAACCAAATATTTTTCATGCATAAAATATGATTTATTATTAATATTTTTAACTATATAAAGTTATTAATGCATTTTAATCAAAGGGGTCGCAATGTTAAAAATTAAAGTGTGCCATAAGTCAAAATTAAATTTGATTTTTTAAAGGTTTTAAACAATATTTTTTGGAAATAAAGCCATTTCTGTGATCAGGCTTATTCCAACTGTCGTTTAAAAGCTTAATATTGTAGATAAAAGGAACAAAAAATCATTACACATTTTTTGATTTTTCTCTCATCACGGCACACTTTCTCACTTTTCATACAAAATTTTTTTAAAATTAAAAATTTTTGTTGCCAGTCAAATTTTAATCTAAGTTGGCGAATTTTTAACATTGCAACCCCTTTGATTTTAATATAATTTTATTTTTTTTTTTTTTTTTTTTTAAAAAATCAAATTTAAAAAATTTTTTCTTGATTTTTATTTATTATATTTATATTTTTTACCACCTTGTTTTATTTCTTATTGTAATTTTCATTATTCATCCTTTAGTTTTTGTTAATATAATGTGTGTTTTGTTTTAGATGGGGCAGAATGTGAACTCAATTGCAAACCTGTTAAACAAAAATATTTTGCAAGATTAAAACAACGTGTGATTGATGGAACAGAATGTAGTATATCTCAAAATGATCGTAATAAATTGGAAAATTTCGAGAAAGCTGTGTGTATTGAAGGGTTATGTAAGGTGAGTTATTTTTTATTGAAGAGTATATAGTAACATCTAACGTAAAAGCAAAAGAAAAATAAGGTTGTAAAGTCAAAATTGACCATTTTCGATCCCCCTCCCCCCTTACGAATTTAATCATGATGAACAAAATAATCTTTTACTTTGGTTTTCGGTTATAAAATCAAATGATAAAAAAACATTAAAATGGCTATGTTAAGCTGTGTAAACATATAAAAAGTTCTAGTGACTTAAGTGAATAAGATTTTATGACTTTTAAAAATTAACTTGAAGGTATTTCGCACATGCACTTAAAATTTCTTTTTTTATAAAGCAACATTTTGCATAAAGAACCATTCTTTTTTATTTTTTTATGCTTTTATAAGCAAAATAAATATGTGTAAACTAAATATGTTAAAAAAAAAATTAAAAAATTTAGATAAATTCAGATAAATTTCAAAACTAAAAAAAAAAAAAATATATTTGTATGAAAATCTCAAAAGGGCATCTGTTTTTGTATTCATATAAAAGCAATAAAATTGAGCAAACAGAAGAAAATTCGTTAGGAAATATTGTTGCAAAAACTATGTATGATTATATTAATAAAATCATTACTTCCTCAACACAAGTGAAAATTTTAACTCAAAAATATTTACATCAACAAAAAAAGAAAAACTTGAGAAAAACTCAACTTTATTCATAGATTTATATTATTATGTTTAATTCTCATACAAACTTAAAAGGAAACCAAAAATTACTTTAATTTGTTCAATTTATTCAGTTTAAATATTAATGCTTTATGCATGCATATGAATTAAAAACAATGCAAGCCTTCATTTGTGGATTCAAAATTAAAAAAAAAAATTATAGCTATTGTTTTTCATAAATAAGAAAAAAGGATTGATACAATTTTTTTTTTTTTCATTCAAAAATGGTTTGTAAAAGAATTATATAAATATGTGCTACATATGAAATTCAAAGTTAAAGTTTAAAAAAAGCAAATAAGATTCAGATTAACTAAAATATAAATGAACATTTTAAACAATAAGAACATTTTACGTTAGTTTTTTTTTTATAAATACCTAAAGGGCAATTCTACGAATGAATTTATCTCCAAAATTTTTTCAAATCAATTTTTTTCATTATTAATTGCATTATTGCATGTTTTTAGCATGTTTTGTAGTAGATTTTAATAATAAAATTTGCATTTTAATAAAATTTACACATAAAACTTCATTAAATACATCTAAAGTGTCAAATTAAAGAAAAAATTGAATTCTACGAACAAATTACTCGGTTTCACAAAAAAAATCTCAAGTCTCCTTAGTGTTTTCATCAATTTCTCATTATCAAAGAATTTTAAATCTGACGTAAATATACCAAAATTCGCAAAATTTTTATCAATAAATTGCTTTTTTTTTAAACCTAGAACTTACAAATTACAACGAAAAAGTTTTAATTACTCATAACTAATATGTTTATCATATTATTCGAGAAAATAACGTTTAAAATTTGATAAAACCTCTCCGTAGAATTGCTCTAAAACAAAAAAAAATGCGTTCTCTTACATTCACGTTCATTTGATAATGATAATTATAGTTCTTTCCTTTTAAAAAAGTATATTAAAAACGATCATAAGAAAAAATATTCGCTCTTGCCTTTTAGAAATCGTTTTGCCGAAAATTAATTCGACGTATATTTTCCAACTCAAAATTTTTTCATCACATGAGAGTCAAGTTATTATACAGCCTTTAGTCTTAGTTGAACTGTGATATTCATTCGAATATAACACATAATTTTTAGTATCGCCACAAACAATATTCTGTCGTTTTGAAAGTGTTCATACTCATAAATCAATTGATTATTATCGTAAATAAAGTTTAATAAAAATAGTTAGAGTTTTTTCTATTAACAATTTTAATTTTGTTAATTGAGTTTGATTTATGAAAATCAAAGGTTTTTTGGAAACTGTTTGCTGTGTATTAAATTTAAAATTTTTTAATTATATTCTTGAATTTTGAAATCTACGCATCTGAACTTTTAACCTATCAACATATACATAAAAAATATATATATATATATATATATGTTTTTCCTGAAATATGAATATAATAACCTCTAAAAACTAAATGAACTAGTACCAGCTTTTCGCGAATTATTTATTATTAATTTTAATTATATTTTCTGCTTTAGGTATTTATTTATTAAAGTGTTTTTGTCCATAAGAAATTTATTATTTATATGCTTTAATTACTTTTTATGCATAAATCAAAAATACCTAATATAAAATTTTTGAAATAATATTTTTTAATTTAAACTTTGTCTTTTTATAAAAAACGCAAAAAATCTAAGCATTCATCATTCATATTACAACCCTCATTCAAAAAGAAATTAAAAAAAAAATAATAATAATAATGAATTTTGTCTTCTTATATGCTGTTGCTCTTACGGTAAGTGATAAGAAAATGTGATTCAACTATTGACCGAAAATCATTGTTTTAACAAATATATGAATATTATTAAATCAAATGTAGATATAAATCATTATAAATCTTTAAATGCTTTCACAAATTATTCTTTCATTTTACATATAACAAAGGTTGTATTTAAAAACGGAGTTATTATTGGATCTAGCGTCAATACTGGAAATGTTCGTTGTGGAAACAATGTCTGCAGACCTGTATCTCAAATTTTTTCAAAAAACCCTCTTCCCAATGGATATAATCATATCACAACAATACCAGCCACTGCCTCTAATATTACAATTTTAGAATTAGAAGATAGCATTAATTTGTTAGGTATGTATGACAAAAATATTATAAATATACAGTCTGATAAAGAATAAACTTAAAAAAAAAATATTTAGCTTTAAAATCAACAGAGGGAAAACTAATAATTAATGGCAACTATACATCATCAAATGTTGGAACGTATGTAATTGGTGGAACAGAATTTGAATATTTTAGACAAGATGACAAAAATAAATTAGTTGAAAACAATTCAAGAAACGATGGAGTGACTGAATGGATAACAAGTTCAGGTCCTCTTTTTGAACCAGTTCATTTGTTAATCTTGTCACAACAAAAAAACTCCGGTGTTAAATACGAGTATTTACTGCCTATTAATTTTGCTATATCAGAAGAGTCTGATTCAGATTATTCAGAAGAAAATATTGCTATGAATTCAAAATTAAAGGCAGCAAATAGGCAATCAAACGATTTAAAATTGAATGGCCGTAAAAAAAGAAAATTTAATTGGAAAATTATCGGATATACAGAGTGTAATAAACTATGTGGAGGAGGAACTCAGCATCCAATAATTCGTTGCGTTAAAGGTGATGAACACAACATGAAAATATATTCAAAGAAAAAATGTGCACATTTGAAGAATCTATTAAATGAAAATTCAATAAAATGTAACTATCATCCATGTCCTGCATTTTGGAAAATATCAAATTGGAGCAACTGCAAATGTGATGATTTTGGCAAAGATAAATCTATTAAATCAAGAGAAGTTAAATGTGTACAAGAATTGATTTCAGGAGTAGTGATTCAAGTGAATGCGGGTGCTTGTAGTGAAGATAGACCTCCAAGTACATTATCCTGTGAATGTAAAAATGTTCAAGGAAGAACAGAAAGTCCAAAGTCAATACAGAACTCTTCGATTCTTCAACAAAATACACAAAATGATCAAAATATTATTATTAATAATCGAAATAACAAAATGAAAATTCCTAAATCTAAGAAATTAGGAATGTGGCTTGTTTCTGATTGGTAAGCTTGTGTCTGATTTATTAAAAATAGTTATTTTTTTTCTAAATAAATATTAAATTTATTAGGAGTGAAGAATGTTTAGGCGAATGTGATCAAATGGGACAACAATTTCGAACAATTTTCTGTGACAGAAGTACCCCCAATATGGAAAGGTGTGATATTCGATTTACACCAAATATATATAGAGAATGCACAAACAACGCACCAGAATGTCTAGAAGGGTCATGGTTTGTTGGTAATGTTTGTTTAATTTTTTTCTTTTGTATATAATTTTTAGCGCATTTTTGCAAAAAATGACGCTATTTCATTCACTTTGTTCGACTGGCTGGATGAGTTTTGAGATCTCAGAAATGAGACATAGTTAAGAATTCTGTTATGATGAATTATCATTCTACTATCGAGTTATTCCGGCCTTGGCTATTAATGCAAATATCAAGAAAAGTGCATCAAAGTACCTTACCAGAGCATGATTAGAAGCTAAATAAAGACTCAATCTTTGGATTCTGGAAGGTTTCAGAGACCCTGAAAACCCCATTTTTAACTTATGAACATTTGAATTTTTGAAAATTTTCAAAATATATTGGGTTTTGTATTTATCATCTTAAACTGTTCATGCATAGTTCTGTTAGACTGTACAGTTTTTTTTTATATATATAAAAATTGTATTTTTTAAAGGGATTTTTAATGATGCAAAAAGAAACTAAGGAGTTTTGCAATTGAAAACAATTTGTATTTAATTGATTACTGATCGCTGCGACCAAAATGCACTTAAGTCCCTCGATTAACAACACGAGGAGTTTAAACATTTTTTTGATTTATTTTTCTTAAAATTTTCAGTTCATTACTAAGCAATTAAAAAATAATATGTATACAATTGCCGAACTGACATTAACTATTAATTTAAATATATAATGATAAATGCTTCAATTTTTATAGGTCCATGGTCTAAATGTATTGGAGATTGTTGGAACTCTTCAAGATCTCGAACAGTAATTTGCATTAAAAACGATGGTTTTGCGGAAGAAAATGAATGTAACTTAAATATAAAGCCGCCTACCTTTGAAGATTGCAAAATTGAGGATTTAAAACATTGCAAAGCAAAATGGCACTATTCAGAATGGACAGAAGTATTAAAAATATTTATTTTTCTTTTTTTTTTAACTTTTGACTCATACTCATTATTCAATATTAGTGCTCTAAATCTTGTGGAAACGGTATGCAAAAAAGAACTGTCAAATGCTTGGAGGTCGATAATAAAGATATGACTTTACGAGAATCAAACAGTTGCAAATATTTAGAACGACCAACGTCCATGAGATATTGTAATACCCACGAATGTTCAGGTGATTTTCTGCATAAATGACCTACCTATTGCAAACTTCTTTAATTACAGAATTCACAAATCTTTTGCAGAATTAACAACACGAAATCCACGCGTTGATATGATTCAAAATGATGATCCGCAATGTAGAGACAAGTTGTCAAATTGCTTTGTAGTTTTTAAAAAAAGCAACCTATGTGCATATCAATATTATAGTGAAAATTGCTGTCAATCATGTAATTCCATTTAACTAAGTTAATTATTTGATAACTTAAACATGATAATTAAAATCGTCCAAAATTTTCTACTACCCTTGCGGCAAAAATTTGGCAAATTTTAACCTTAACTGCATTCAACCGGGAATAAAAAAATTTATGTTTTGATCGGATTTTTTTTTCCGTCCAGATTTCCACAAGGTAGAAAATGTTTCTAATGAAAATAAATATAATATTTACTACAAAATTAAGTATTTTTTTAAAGAGTAATGTGAATATAAAAAATAGACAAATAAATGTACTAATTTGCAGCTTTAAAAAAATGATTCTAGAGAGATTATATATATATATACATATTTTTTTCTTTCATTTATTAAACTTTTGACGGGATATATCAAATAATTAGATTTTCAAAAAGGAATAATAATGAAACAAAGATACTCTGAAGATTAAAGTGTTATTTTATACACCTAATCAACAAAACTTTAATAGATGAAAACATTAATAATTCTTCAACTTTAGCAAATAATTTTTGTGAACTTTTGGATTAATGTCGTAAACAAAAGAGAGAATATCTCGAATAACTATATCCTTATTGGCGTCAAGTGCTTTTGACATATTTTCAAGTTTTTGCTTAGTATCAACTTCAATATTAGATGTAGAACCTTCTCGATATCCCATAAACTGTGAATAATGTAAAACTAATAAGAAAAAAAATAGTATTACAAAATCAATTAACTTACTTTTAATTCAAAATCTTTGAATTGCTTCTCACGAGCTTGCCGGTACTTTTCGATCTCATCTTGAGCTTCTTCTTTTGCCTGTTTAAGTCGCTTTTGTTTGCCTGAATATGATAATTAAAAAAAAAAAAAAAAAAAAAAAAAGAGAAGGAAAAGTAATCAATGCCTACCTAATTTAAATGTAATAGATCCTTACGTTTTCTAGCTTCAGTTACTTTCTCTGCTGCTCTTTTTTCTGCTGCCAACAATTGTTGAATCCCTTGTGTTTGACTAGCCATTCTTTAAAATAATAAAGTGTTAATAATTTTGCAAATGATCGATAAAGCAGTTTATAAGAGTGACCGTTTTTCAAAATTCAAAAAATTTTAGAACAAAATTATGATTTTTAGTACTAAAATATCCATTCAAGAATAGGTAAGAAGGTATTTCCTGTTTACACTCCAATGGGATTAGGTAAATTCAAATTAATGAGTGAAATAAAAGAAACTAACTTTACCTCCTTATCCTAAAATAGGTAATGTTTTAATATTGGGCGATTCCATGAGTGATAAAGTGCGTCAAAAATTGAAAAATAATTAATATTTCTCTTATTTTAATGATTACACTGAACTTGAATAATTTAGTTTATGTCAAATTAAATTATCTATCTATCTGTGTACTTTATAAGTCCTATAAATGTGTCTAAGTCGAATTTTTTAAGCTTTTATTGCGTCAATCTGTTAACATTTTTGGAATTAATTCCAAATTTTAGAAATTCAAATTTTCAAAAAACCGTTAAATTATTAAGATTTTATTTGTTTATTGATGTTAAATCATGATTGATTTTGCTTCATGATGTTTAGATAAGCAATTAAAGTCATAATGAAGCATTAAATCTTGTGTTTCAACATCAATTATTCGAAAAATCTTAAATAATTTTTTCGACAAGTAGAGAAAGAATTACAACTCAATTTTCTCAGTTCCCTTCACTGATGGAATCGCCCATTATTAATAATGATTTACTGAAAGACAGACTGACAAAGTTTATCTAAATTTTTATGATGAACCGAAAGTGGTTTTAAATAAAAAGGGTAGTAACTACGTTGTGTTGAAAAATAATTCAAAATAATAAAATATTATTAAAAAAATAAATAATAATTGTTTAATTTGCAAGATTATAAGAAACAAAGGGAAATTAAACTATGGCAGATCCGTTAAGTTTGTTACGGCAATATAATATTAATAAAAAAGAAATAATTGAAAGAGATGGTCAAATAATTTTTGGCGAATTTTCGTGGCCAAAAAATGTGAAAACAAACTATTTAAAATACGGGTAAATCATGCATCTATTTATTATTTATTAAAAATAAATGTTGCCTATAATGAAATGTTAAAACTTATTATTGTCCATTTAGTTCTGGAAAGAAAGGAGCTCCAAAAGAATATTACACACTAGAATGCTTGTTATATATTCTTAAAAATGTCGGACTGCAACATTCGGTGTATGTTAGACAAGCGGCTGTAAGAATAAATGTGTTTTTTTTTTTTAGTAAATTTAAAATAATCAAAACGATTGATATAATTACCTATTTCTTTTTTTAAAAAAAATTATTTTAGGCCGAAGATATTCCGGCAGTTAATCGTCCAGATCGTAAAGACTTATTAGCATATTTGAATGGCGAAACTGTTTCTTGCGTGAGCATTGATAAAAGTGCACCATTAGAAATACCGACACAAGTTAAACGTCCAACAACAGAGTCTGATGGATATGAAAATCTTGCAAAAAAGGCTCGATTTGAAGAGATCCAAGTTCAGAAAGTTAAGGAACAACTTGCTGCTCGTTTAGATGTCAATAAAAAAGAAGCATCTGTTAATATTGACAATATAAAATCAATTTCCGAAACTTTATCTGTGGAAAAAATTGCTGCAATTAAGGCAAAGCGTTTAGCTAATAAGCGTGTGACGATAAAACAAACTGATAAAGATGATACTGGAGTTGGTGATTTACGTGTTATGCTTGATTTCGACGTTGATTCAACAAAAGATATTTTAAAACGTGAACGACAATGGCGAACTCGTTCAACAATTCTTCAAAGTAATGGAAAAACGTTTCAAAAAAATATTACCGCTCTTTTACAGTCAATCAAAGCTCGAGAAGAAGGTAAAAATCGTCCACAGCCTCAATTTGTCTCCAAAATGCCCGAACCACTAAATAAAGTAGGACGTTCAAATCAACCTCAACAAACTCAGTACAATCGTTATGATCAAGAACGATTTATACAGCAAAAAGAAGTAACAGAGGAATTTAAAATTGATACTATGGGTACACATCATGGAATGTCATTGAAATCTTCAGGAATTGTTCAACAGAAAAAGAATTCCCAAGCTGCTTCTCTTCCTGCAATTAATCGCACAAAAGAATTAATACCTACTGCTCAAGCACGTGTGATTCCGTCAAGTATGCAAAACAAACGACAATCTAAAACACCCATAATTATTATTCCTTCGTCACCAAACAGCCTAATAACAATGTACAATGCAAAGGAAATCTTACAAGATCTTCGATTTATTACAACAGAAGAGAAAAAGTCATTAGGATCACAACGTGAAAATGAAATATTATTGCAAAGACGAAAAGATGGAAATTTAACTGTGCCATATAGAGTCGTAGATCAACCCTCAAAATTAACGCCTCAGGATTGGAGTCGTGTGGTTGCAGTTTTCGTATTAGGACCAGCTTGGCAATTTAAAGGATGGCCATGGGATGGAAATCCTGTTGAGATTTTTTCAAAAAGTATAAGAATTTTTTTATTATTACCTACATTTGTTTTGTTCTTCGATCAGACCAGTAATACTTTTTTGTTTTAAAAATGCTTTTATTCAGTTGCTGCCTTTCATTTGCGATATGACGAAATGAAGCTTGATGGAAATGTCTCACGATGGGCAGTTACGGTTTTAAATATCTCTAGAAGCAAAAGGCATTTGGACAGAGCTTGTTTAATGAACTTTTGGGAGCAACTGGATAAGTAAGAACTTCTTTTAAATACGAAAATTTTTTAATACTTACATTTTTTTTTATCTTAATAATTTTAACAGATATATGATAAAGTTTAAACCAGACCTTAGATTTTAGTGGACATGCATCTAAAAGTGAATTTCGTTTATAACAAAAAACCTTTCTTTTTTTTAAAAAAAAAAAAATAATAAATGTACCATAGAAATATTGCATATTCATGTTTTTTTTTTTGTCTTATAAATTTGTTTCTATAACTAAGTATAACAAAGAGTCCTTCACTAAGTACGTTACGAAAAAAATTGAACGTTTTTATTTTTTGTTTGACCTGTTATAAAATCCTAAACCCTCCCCCCTAAAAAACGAACGTACTAAGTGAACGTCCACATACAAGTTCCAGGCACATGCAGATATCAGCAAGATAAAATCTGATATTAGTGAAATTACCGAACAAGTTGTAGATCTATTAAGTGAAGTTTTTGAAGAACTATAAACTTAACATTATGCCAAGGATGAATGAATGAATTCATCCAAAAATATTACGCAAAGAGAACATCAGAGATATTTAAACGCTCATTAAGTCCAATGTTACCCATTTTATATACATTTTTACTTACAATTAATGTCTAATATTTCTTTCAATATTTATATGTGAGGTCATGTACCCTTTTTCCCGTTATAGATGGGATACATGATCCACTCATCGATGAGTGATTAAGAAGATATCATCTTAAGCGATTTGTGCGGAGAACTGTAATTATATCAACATCCTGGAAGAGCAGATAAAGTCTCATTACAGGACCGTAAATCAGTCTCAGTGCACGTGGTTCAAAGACTGAACATGCCATCTTTATGATAATGAATGAAATGTCCTGTAAGAAAGCTTATAGTATCAAGAATAATGTTCTTGTAAAGTTACGTCTCATCAACAATTCATCGCCTTGCCTAAGTCCAGTTAACGTCTCAAGACTCTCTGATTGGAGACCTTGAAACTTAACACGACTCTAAATTTTCAGCAGTATTGCTCTCAAAAGACGGATCATCTTGTGTGGAAACTTAAACTCAAATGCCAAAGTTCTTCTTTGATTGCGGAGTGTAAGTCTGCTTTAAAATAGTTGAGCAAGTTCAGAGTTTCTGTATTCCTGTCATCGCTTTCCTGAATGATTTGTCTTATGCTGTGAATTTGGTCAAATGTCGATCGCCCTTTTTTAAAACCTGCTTGGAATTCGTGCAGAAAATCTTCATAGCGAAGCTCCAGTCTTGACGAAGATTCTCTATCTTTTGAGATATTTCCAAGCATAGCGTGTAACTTAGCAATGTATTAGGTAGATAATATTAAGAATGAAATAAACAATGAAGAAAGTTTGTTAATTTTGAAAGATCGTTAAATTCGAGCTCTTATTTTTCTTTCACGCGAAATTATGTATATTTCAATTTATCAAATTCTTTGTAAGAATGTAATTTAATGATGTTGTAAATATCTTTTTATCAATAAAAGCTCTCAGGCTTTTAAATGAAAAAAAAAAAAAAAAAAAAAAAAACTAAAAAGCACTTTAGTGTAGTTTCAATAATTAATAATTTTATTCTAACGGTCAAAAATTTGAATTGAAGTCATTCAGACAAACAAAAAATATCTACATATTGAAATTATTTCTTAATAGTTTTCAATATTTTTTTTAGCATTTAAATCAACATTTTTATTTCCCGAAAATTTTTGAGAATGTCAGTTGAATGTAGATTATGTGGAAATATTAGCCCAGCAAAAATTCAACTTTCTGATAAAATTAAAGGTAATTTATTATTTATCAGTTTAAGTGAAATGATTCTAATCATTTTTTTTCTTTTGCTTTTTTTTTTAGGATTTGTATCGTTCCAAGAATTCGTAGAATATTTTTGTAGAATAGATTTAGATGATCCAGATAATACAAATAAGCTTCCTACTGCTGTTTGTCAAGATTGCTATTATGTGCTTTTAAATTTTTGCAAGTTTACAATCACTGTCGATAAATTGCAAAATAAGTTCAAAAACAGACTTCCCAAAGAACAGATTTTTCAAAGAGACGAACATACTACATCATTAAAAAGAAAACAAGAAGATTTAATCATAAAAGAGTCACCAAAAGAAATAAACAACTTAAATAGCAAGGATAAACAAAATCATCAATTTTCAGAACTGTCCAATAAAAGAAAGAAAATTAAGACGGATGATGAAGTAGCACAATCTTCAGAAAAACATGAGAATGTAAGTAAAATCATTTTTATAGACAATAATTTTTGAGAATCTAATTGCATTTTATGCTTTAATCTGTCATTAAAAGTCAGATAAAATCAAGATTCCGAGATAAATCCATAAAATTTTTGAGAAAATTGAAAAATTCTGTTTTAGTACAGGATTTTTACTAAGCTACTACTCTTCACTAAGCTACTAGAGAGCCAAAAAATCAACTTTTTTATCCTACTAAGCTACTAGCTTATAAAGAAAAAACAGGGTAATCATTGAGAAATTATGCAAAAATAGCGTTTCTGAGTTAACTTTTTAGCAGATTATTGCTTAACACACAGCATACAACTTACATACAACATAAAAATGAAATTTTTTCAACTTTTTACTTCTTTTTTTTTTATCAAATATCATTGCAAACACAAAGAAAAGTAAGGGCAATTCTTTAGATGAGTGGAATTTTTGAAAAAATAACTTTTATAATCCGATGTCAATAACTTCATCTTACAAAAATGTTTTCTTCAATTTTGCTATTTTCATTCATTATTTAATGGTTCAAACTGTTTTAAATGATAAACCATTAATTACTTGTTGTCAGTAGTCTATAAATGCATAACACAACAGCGTTTCTGATTAGAAAATCGAATATTTTCATTTCAACATTCTGTATTTTTGCATGGATTATGAAGAAAAAAAGCTTTTTTTATAACTCGTTGACATATCAAATTTTTCAAAGAATCGAAATATTTCTCTTGATAATGAGTTAAAGTAATAAGTTAAGCATACAATCGATAGATTTTTGAATTTTTTATTACTCGATAGCAATCACTTTATAATAAAATCAGTAGTTTTCTTTAATTTTTGATTCTTCGGATGCTTCAAGTGAAAAGTTCCATTTTTTGTCAACGAGTTATTGATCAAAGAATCAAAATAACTTAATTAATACATAGGGCAATTCCATGAGTGAAGGGAACTGAGAAAATTGAGTAGTAATTCTTTCTCTACTTGTAGGAAAAATAATTTAAGATTTTTCTAATAATTGAAGGTGGAAGACAAATTTTAATGCTTCATCATTATTTTAATAGCATATCTAAACATCATGAATCAAAATTAATCATGATTTAACATCAATTAACAAACAAAATTTTCATAATTTAACGGTTTTCTGAAAATTTGAATTTTTAAAACTTGGAATTTTTTTTAAAAAATGTTAACATATTGACGCTTACCTAATTTCCAATTTTGGAGTTAATGAATGAACTATAGCATTCAGAAATCACTTAATTAGACGTATTTCATACTTTTCTTCTTGTTTAGTATGATTATGGACTGTCTAACACTGTATTTATTGAAAAAAATCTAAAATTAGTTTTTAATTTTTTCGTAATGTTAACATATTGACGCTACAAAAACTCAAAAAATTCGATTTAGACACATTTAAAGGACTTGTAAAATACATAAATAGATAGACAATTTTATTTTAGATAGAAAAAATCAGTCAAGTCCCATTTAATCATTAAAATATGAGAAATATAAATGATTTTTCAATTTTTGATGCGCTTTATCACTCATGGAATCGCCCATACTTTCAGGATCTTTGTTAATGAAAACATGATAGAATATGAAAAAAAATACATCAATTACAACAATAACATGATAGATTTTAGAATACATGATAGAAAAAAAATGGATTCTTTGACAAAAAATTTCAAAATTTCATCTAAAGAATTGTTTTTAAGCTGAGTAATCTTTGAGAAAAAACGGGTTTAAAAGTTTTTGGAAAATTTCTCAGTTCCCTTCATTCGTGGATTAATGAATTCATATAAATTTCATCTAAAGAATTGTTTTTAAGCTGAGTAATCTTTGAGAAAAAACGGGTTTAAAAGTTTTTGGAAAATTTCTCAGTTCCCTTCATTCGTGGATTAATGAATTCATATCTTTCATGTCGACTAGTGTTAATCGACTAGAACAAGGAGTTAAAGCTTAGAAACCAAATACACTTTCTATTCAGTCGATTACTGATCGCTGCGTCAGCAAAAATACGCTTAATTCTCTCGATTAACAACACGATTCTATTTACTTGATTAAAACTGGCAGAACTAATATTGTCTTCCTTTCTTTCTTTCTTTTTTTTCTTTTGTTTAAATAAGCATCAGAATTTAGGGTCGTGTTTAAAGGAAGTACATCAACTTTTCAAAGATGATTTAGAAATTCGTGAAAAGCAGTATGAAAAGGTTACTATAAAAGAATCGTTGCTGCAAAATGCCGGAGAAATTCCTAGGAATTGGTTAGAAAGATATCGCGATTTTATAACATGGCAAGATTTATCTTATCAGTGTACTCATTGCAACAAACAAATTAAGTCTCTTAATGCTTTCATGAAACATTTTGACGAGCATAAATTGTCTATTAACAAACGTTTAATTAAATGTCACTGTGGAAAAACTTTCAAAGATCAATTATTTCTTATATCATATATGAATCATGTATCAAAACTTCATTATAACCATTTAAAATTTACATGTATATTCTGTAGTAAGGTATTTGTAAATGTCGTTAAGCTCAGTAATCATGTAATGTTGACACATGAAAATGAAAATGCATTTTTTTTTCCTTGTTTTGATTGTGGTTTAATTTACTCAACATTTGATAAATTGAAACAACACAAGAACTGTCATGAAATATGACGCCTTTTATATAACGAGAAAGTAAAATATTTAAAAAAACATAAAAGTTCTGAAGTTCTTATAAATTAAGTTTTTACATAAATATAAATCAAAATCATATGAAATTTGCTTTATTGCAACTTTCTTGATCGATATTACATAATTAAACATTTACTAAATTTAAAAAAAAGAATTTCATTGAAAACATTTTCATCAAACTTAGGTAATTTAAGGTTGTTTTAAAATTAGTTAATTTATGCACATTTAATTATTTTGAATTTAATTACCTAAGATTAAAACAATTTTCAAACAAAACTACTTAATCTTCTCTTAAATGGGCATATAGGCAATTTCACGAAAAGGTTGTATAGATTCTTTTTTTCGAAAATTTTTAAACACTAATTTTTTGAATAATATAGTACAATAATTGTTGATTTATTGATTTACATTGATTATGAATTATTAAGCCATTTGAATCCTAATTTGTTCCTTCTTGCATTAAAAATAGCTGTATTTTTATTAAAATATTTGTCGATTTTTTCTACAAATTATTCAGTTTCACTTGTAGACTTTTCGTAAAATTCAAATTTCTAATTAAATAAAGCTTCTCATAATATGGTTTTTACACATATTAAAGCTTAGGGATTAAGCTATCTCTTGGTAGATTCACATTAAATTGTAAAATCGTTGTTAAAAAGATATTAATGAAAACATTTTGGAGTTCGTATTTTTTTGAAACTGAGTAATTTTTCATAGATAGATTTTGGCCAAATCTATAACAAAATATGGTAAATTTATGTTGGAATGTAGCAAAAAAAAGAGGAAAAAACTTATGCGAAATTTTTTTGAATAACCAAAAATAGACGACGTTTTTTTGGAAAATTCAGATTTTAGCAGGAAAAATTTTAAAAATCAAGCCAGAACTTAAATTTTTGTGATGAATTTTTAAGTTGTTGCTACAAGTTACTTTTTTGACTTAATGTTAAATAAATTTGATTTATTGATTTTGAATAATATGGTCTTAGACGAAGGTGTGGTAAAAAGTGACCGTGACACCAAAAAGGTTGGTCACAACTGATTTAAAGCAAATTTTGTAGAAAAAAATCTTTCTTAAAATTGCTTATATTTATTATTTCATTTGAAGTTACATATAATGATTACAGCAAATATTTTTATATTTATTACTTATTGTAATTTTAATTAAAATCTAATAAATAAATATATATAGTTTTTATGATACCGTGATACATAAACATTAATTTTTACTTTTTAAATTGCCAATATTAATGGGAGGAATATAAAAAAACCATGATAAAAAGAAGAATAAAACAGAAAAAGTTTTTCCAGTTAAAGCAAGTATCAGCATAAATTTAGACATACGGCTGTTATCGTATAAGAGACATGCACCACCACCTTGAGAACTATCTGTTTCTTGTTGCCAGAGAATGCAACTTTCATCTATAAGCTTGCCAAAAATTATAGGGGCCGGTGCAGTTCCAAAAATCCGAACAATTAACCATTGTAGTCCAAGAGCGAATGATCTTATTTTATCATCAACGCATCTGAGTGGGAAGAGTTAAAGAATTATTTTAGTCATAATCTATTATAAGTATTTCTTGTCACATAAGTATTCATTGTTCACAAAGATTAAATTATCTACTATTGTTTTGTTACTATTGTTCCATCACGTTTTTTTTATATTATTTTTCAACAATATTAGGTAAAACAATTTTCATTAATAAAAAATTGACGTACACAACTCATGGTTATTATTCAAGAAAGGTTACCTTAAAGTTGCTGATAGTGCTGGCATAGTTGAAAGAAATGTGAAAAACATAACAAAAAAACATAAAATTATGAATATCTCCAAATATTCACATTTTGAGTCACATATTCTATTTACAGCTTCATGCGATGATTTATCGTCGATTCTCAACGGTTCTTTAGGTTCTTTATTTGCAAAACTGCTTACAATGCAACTGCAATTGTTGTAAAATTTTGAATTGTTAGCTACTTCTTCTGTTAAGCATCCCGCAAAACATGGCGAAAAATATAAAAGACCATCCGATCCACATATCTGCAAGTTAAACAAAGAATTTAATTCTTTCTCTTTATATTCTATTATTGTTTTGCTATTTTAGTATTATTTGTATTAAAAAAAAGTAGAGAAAATAAATTTGTCGTATTTAGGATTTACCAACTCCATCAAAAAACTCACCGGCTCATAAACATTTTTGCTACATTTACAATGATTGTTGCATGTACTCTTTAGATTATAAACTGAAGAAAGAGACAAATTTTCCGTTTTTGCAGAATAAAAGTTATACGAATTTTTGTAGGGTATCGAAACGCCAGCAAAATTTACATTTGGGCAAGATATCAAAAAACATCCAGAAAATATTGTTGCGAATATGCAACATATCATGCAAAATTTTATAGTCCCCGAACAAGTTAGATTCAATTTTTTCGTAAAGTATCCTCCCAGATATGTTCCTGATCCACCCGAAGGTACACAAACGATTCCTTAATATTTGTGAATTAAAAAACAAAGAAAAAAATCATTCTATTACATTATATATACTTAACATTTATTTTTTTTAAAAAAAAAAAAAAACAAATAAAAAATTTACCCATCAAAGAAGCTGCCATAATTGCTGTTACGGAGAATTGATTTTCGATCAATTTTGGAAGAAAAACGGCAAATCCTGAAATAATCAAACCCTCAGTAGCAGCTGCCAAGTTCAGAAATATAAATGTAGGATTCTTCATTAGTAGAAATACAGCCTTTGGAATTTCATGAAGCTTAGTGAATGTTGGAGACTGCTGATTTCTGTAAGCTTCTGATGATTTTTCCAATTTTTCTGATCCTGGAAGTCTCTTTGGATATGCAATCAAAGGGATAGCGATGAATATGGATATAAATGAAAAGATAAAAAAGCCTAACCACCATGCACCAACCCAAACTTTACTTTCGGCGGTCATTTGTACTCTGAAAATTTAAAATAAGGAGAAATATGATTTGTTAACAAATCAATAGGTCATTTTTTGCATTTAATTTAATATTTCTCCTAAATTAGCGTACTGTAACTTAAATTAACTTTACATAACATTGAAACATGTTTTATCGTTTGTAATTACGTTTTTTTTTCTTTTAATAACAAAATATTTTGATTTTTTACAACTTTGATTTTTCAATACCTACTATATGTATGTTTAAAAAAATTAATCAACGAGCATAAAAATCAAAATGTTTTGCTAGTACCTAAATGCATTTAAAAATCTGATGCATTAGATACATTTTTTAAATTTAATTTTGGAAAAAATGATTTAAGAAAGAAAAAAATAATAAACTAGTATTTACGTGGTCACTCGTGACCGACAAAAGCGCATTTCCCGTGTATTGTAAATAAACCAGAATTAAAAACCAAAGAGATGAGATCCAGTAAGTAGTAATGGTCATTAATGATGATCCAGTCATAAGAAATCAAGAAAGTATCAAAAAAAGAATTACAATGGTGAGATTTAAACCAGAGACATTCATCTAAGTGCATTAGACCACACTAACACACATAAAGAAATGTCAATTTTCAACCTTTTTTTAAGGAAGTAACAATTCATCCTGATTTTTTGGCAGCTTCTATCCAGACATGCTACACACATTTTAAGCCGAAAACAATAAGAAAAAAGCTTAAAACTGAGGCGGAGACAGCTCCACAGATAGACGGACTGACTGACAGACAAAGTTCGGACAATAGCGTCCTTTTCCTTATTTGGAACATTCGAGACCCCCATACCTTTCGACTCAAGTCGGAAAATGAGCTTAAAAAATGTAATTTAATGTTTGAAAAAAAAAACGATTCAAATCTTACACTAATGGATCTGTTGTCAAAAAATCCGTGTAAAGCATCAACATTTGACCTCCTAATATGTATCCTATAGTACGATTTTTTTTTAAAAAAAAATTAGTTTAGGTATTTAAAAAGTAAATTCAAACGTTTGATACAAACCAATTGCTGGCCCCATAATAGCAGTTGTATAGAAAATTCCTAACAAATTATAATCAAATACAAGAAAAGAGGAAAAATCGTTACAATGCAATACATTCAAAAAATATTTAAGTCAAAACTAAAAGAGCACATCAATATATTGAATAAAAATGTATTTTTTTTTTAAGATAAATAAATCTCCATATAAGCCTAAATATTTAATTTTAAAAATTTGCACATCATTCGTGACGGTACTACACTAATATATAAAACTTTATAAATAATAAAATAAAATTAAAATGAATAAATTATTTATTCTAGTTTTCAAATCAAAAAATTTCTTGCATTGTCTTACCTAAATAAATGCTTGACATTTTTTTGGAAACATTTTCATCAATGTACGTAACACCCAATGTATAAAGTGGTGAGGCTCCTTAAGAAAAGCGTTTTATAAATTATTAGCTATCATATTGTTAACTTCAATTATATAAACTAGTACATATGTGGCCAATTGTGTCCGATGAAAGCGCATTTTCCACGCTTAGTAAATACACAAAGAGTTAAAACTCCAAAAATACAAAGCATAATATTTAACTATGACTATTTTTTATTTCTTGAAAATTTAAAATTTTCAGATAAAAAAAATTGGTGTGAAAAAACATGAAGAAATTTTTTATAAAAAATATCATTATGCGACATACATGGAAAAAAAAAATAAAAAATAAAAAAAAAAAAATAATTAATCGCGCATTCTACAATTTAGACCACTGCTGCAACCCTCTGCAACCTTTTGTCAATGTCAATTTTGGAACTTTTTACGCTGGTTCCAGCAGAGGAAGCAGCCATATGTGCTGAATATTGGTTACGTAAATGCTAAAAATAATGTAACACACGTTTTAAGCCAAAAACCGCATTAAAAAAACTTAAATCTGAGGAGGAGATCCGATGACAGACGGAAAGACGAACGGACAATGGCGTTCTTTTCCAAAGAGGAAAATGGGCTAAAAATAGGAAACTATATATTTTCGACAAGACATTTTATATAAAAAGCAGTATTGTCCTGTGGGAAAGAAACCAGTAGATAAAGATCACTTACCCATACCGTGAAGAAGTTGAGCAATAAAAAATATCCTTAATAAATAGAACAATTATTTAAGATTTATTATAATAGTTTATGATGGATTATTATTTTTCTTTTTTTAATTATATTACCATACAGTCCATGAAAGATTTTCTTCTGATGTATTCACAGAATTATCGAATTGGTTAGAAGTACTGTTTTCATGAATTGATTTGTAGTCGCAAATACTTTCTTCTAGTTTATTTACTTTGTAAGGCCCAACAATAAAATGTGGCAAAGAAAAAATTAAAAATCCAAATCCCATTATTATAACACCATATCCAACCCATTTTAATTTTGATGCACTAGCTCGTCCTCCGAAATATGAAACAGGGATGAGACAAAAAAAACTTGCAACATCATATCCTTTATTAAAAAAGCAAAACATAAAAAAAAGTAAATAAAAGTATTATTTTTTATTTTATTGTTATTAATATAACACCAAACTGCCTTAAAATTCTGAAACTTGTAATTGATCTATCTTGACGACCTCATGTAGAACGTAGAATACTTTTTATTTATCTTAATTTTCTATTTATTTCTATCTTATCTTAAAAAAAGGTATTAATAAAAGAAAAACTTAAATTTTCATCAATTTTTACGTTAAGTAACGGTTTTTTTTTTAAACTGATAAAAATTAACTCTTTAAACACCATTATTCTTCATTAAATTGCTTAATTTATGTTCAAAGAAGTAACCGAAACTTATTCTGATAAACTCCTTAAAAAAATCCAAATATCCTCTTTTTTTATATTAAGGGATTTCAGCGCACTTTTGGCGAAAAGATGCTCGAGTTTTATATCTTTATTGGTGTTTCTCTAGTCATAATGCATTCCTATAAAAAGTTTAAAACTAACGATCAAAACTCATTTCCTAGGTATTATTTAACAATCAAACAGTTAAGTTAACAACAGTTAGTTCTTGAACATTCAAGCCATTGAATGTTGCAAGATACTATTCATCAACATACATAAAGCTAGTCTCCTCAACAAGCTCATACATAACCTCAAGAAGGATCCAGAGGATCAACAATATCTCCAACACTTAACAAACCAGTTCACAAAGGACATCATATTTTTATTTATATTTAGTATATTTTGCATATCATTATAAATCAAAAAATTTTTTTTTCTCATGTGGTTATCTTTTTTAAATTTTTTATGGCATCAAACCACAAGTCAATACTGTAATCTCATATATCAAAATTAATTATCAAACCATCATGTAATATCTGAATTAAAGCCAAGTACAGGCTGGTGTCACGTTTTTTGTATAAAAATTCTATTGTTTTGTTTAATCTGTTACAAAGTCTTAGACCCCCCCTCCCCCTAAAAAGCGAACGTACTAAGTGAATGGGCCCTATGAGTATTTAAAGTTTTTTGATTATTTGGAGCAGTTTGGAGTTAAAAAAATTATAATTTTTGAGCAAATCCGGGTAATTTTTTTAAAATTTTTGAAACTTTTTAATGGTGTTTAACAATAATGTGAATATTTTGTTAAAAGTTTCTTTAAAAAAAAATGTAATTTTTTATTTTGTTTTTCATAATAACTACAAATATATAAATTTATAATATTAATTTTAAGAGTTCAAGCAGCAGCTTGTTCATCTTGAATGTTGATTTTTGGTGAAGATTTTAGCTTTTTTGATGCGTTGACATCGATGGATTTTTGTGTTGTTTTTGTCATAAAAATGGCGATTTGTGTTTTCGCCATAGATATGGCGAATGCTTTCTGCAAGCTCTGCACAATTACATTGACCTAGGGTATATCAATGTAATGTACCTAGCAAAATTTGTGTTTCGCGACGACAAAACCGAGCTGCCAGGCTAGAAGCAGCGAAAAAGCACAAGATCTGATTAGACTTTCCCTAGGATCGAACCCAGGTCATTGACATAGGAGGCCGAAATTCTAACCAATCGGCCACCGCGGCTTTTTCGCTGCCTTGTTAAATGGTTTTATTTTAGATCAGTGTTTATGGATCTTTTGTTAAAGGGATCATCATAGTCCTATTATAGATCAGTGTTTACGGATGTTTTGTTAAAGGGATCATCATTGTCCTATTTAAAATCAGTGTTAACGAATGTTTTGTTGAAGTTAAATAATTATTAACCCTAAATTTTTAAGTTTGCATTAAAAAATTTCCAAAAATTGCAATTTTTGTTTTTCCGTCAAAATTTACATTTAAACTTATCATAAACTACAGAACACTTGAGGTAATTTTTCAAAAAAATCCAAATTACCAAATTTTTACTAAAAAGCTACAAAAAATAAATATATAAAATGTATATATTTAGCATTTTAAAGTGTAGTTTAGCCGACAGAGTTAGACAACAATTAGAAGGTTGATATTTTCACAGAAGATGCGTCAGTTTATGTTTTATAATCATCATCATCATCATAACTTTGCAGATCTATAAGATCCATAGTTTCGCAAATGCGATGCTCAGCTGATGATTATAATAAAAGATTATAATCTTTTATTTTTTTAAAGATTATACATAATCTGCGAAAGCCTTGGGTTTAAAAAACATGACTTTTTTGTATTTTTGAACAATTTTTTCAATTTGGGACCATTGTGCAAAGTTTATTAAATATGACCTTTGAGCACTTTATTGTATTTATATTAATATTTAAATATACTTTTTGCTGAGATTTAAGCTAAAATTTTACATTTTTGTATTTTTACCTATGATGTATGAGGATTTTGAGGCTTTATTGGTCACTCAAATAGCTATAACTTTATTGTGGATCAATATTTTCGGATTCTGTGTTCGGATATTATTAGCTGAATATAATACCCTTAAAATGGTGTACAGTCAATTTACTCTAATTTTTTATTAGAAAACATGAATCGATCCAAATGAAAATGCGTTAACTGAAATTTTTACATTTTTACTCATATCTCGTGCATATCGTAATAATATGTAATAAGTTTGGTATCGTTGGAAAGCTTAATACAGTAGCTAAATATGTTTACAATCAGCTTTTGTTTTGGACTTATTACATTCTCTACAAAACGCCTCAAAGTTGGAGAAAACATGTCATTTTCAAACCAAAATTTTGTATATGTCTTGTGCATTAAATTTCTATTTCTTTACTGTAATTTATACTACTATATAGGAACTAAAATGCGCCACTTCAAACTTTTCATATAAGTAAAACACACTCGAGAAATTGATTTTTAAAGTTTGGTATTTTTTCAAAAAAAATTTTTTTTTGAAAACTTATACTTTGAGTTTTGTCTCATTTCTCATGTATGATATGACAATATATAAAGTATTTGGTATCATTGAAAAGCTTAGGACAGTGACTAGACACACAAATAAAAAAAATTGGAATGGACTTATCCTGTTCCTTAAAAAGTGCCCTAAAATTTGGCAAAATACGCCATTTTTAAATGGAAATTTTGGGCATGTCCTTAACATTAAATTTGTTTGTGACATATATACTGAATACTACATAAGAAGTACTAAAAAATGCCGTTTACCGTAATTCATTTTATTGCTTTAGTGCTGAGATATAAATTTTTGAATTTTGATAGATTTTTCCAAATAAAAAAATTTAAAAATTCATGTTTTTTGACATTTTATTTTATTTCTCGTGTATACAGTCACGTTATATATCATGTTTGGTATCGTTGGAAAGCTTAGAACAGTAGCTAACTATACCTTTAAAAAAATTTTTGTTTTCGATACATTTTGTTCCTTGAAAAGCACCTAAAAATTTGGAAAATGTACAACTTTATAATAAAACATTAGTTTATTGATATAACATAAGTTAAGCAAAATATTACAATTGGTACTTAGATGTATTCATTATACTAAAGACAAGTAAGTTTTTGTGCAAAATATTCATAAGATATAATTTAAAAAAAATGTCATGTTTTTCAAAATTTTGAGGTGCTTTTCAAGGAACAAAATTTATCGAAAACAAAATTTTTTTTAAAGGTATAGTTAGCTACTGTTCTAAGCTTTCCAACGATACCAAACATGATATATAACGTGACTGTATACACGAGAAATAAAATAAAATGTCAAAAAACATGAATTTTTAAATTTTTTTATTTGGAAAAATCTATCAAAATTCAAAAATTTATATCTCAGCACTAAAGCAATAAAATGAATTATGGTAAACGGCATTTTTTAGTACTTCTTATGTAGTATTCAGTATATATGTCACAAACAAATTTAATGTTAAGGACATGCCCAAAATTTCCATTTAAAAATGGCGTATTTTGCCAAATTTTAGGGCACTTTTTAAGGAACAGGATAAGTCCATTCCAATTTTTTTTATTTGTGTGTCTAGTCACTGTCCTAAGCTTTTCAATGATACCAAATACTTTATATATTGTCATATCATACATGAGAAATGAGACAAAACTCAAAGTATAAGTTTTCAAAAAAAAATTTTTTTGAAAAAATACCAAACTTTAAAAATCAATTTCTCGAGTGTGTTTTACTTATATGAAAAGTTTGAAGTGGCGCATTTTAGTTCCTATATAGTAGTATAAATTACAGTAAAGAAATAGAAATTTAATGCACAAGACATATACAAAATTTTGGTTTGAAAATGACATGTTTTCTCCAACTTTGAGGCGTTTTGTAGAGAATGTAATAAGTCCAAAACAAAAACTGATTGTAAACATATTTAGCTACTGTATTAAGCTTTCCAACGATACCAAACTTATTACATATTATTACGATATGCACGAGATATGAGTAAAAATGTAAAAATTTCAGTTAACGCATTTTCATTTGGATCGATTCACATATTGTTTTAATATTTTATATTATGTATTTCTTCGATACAAACATTTCGATACCTAATTTATTTTAATACGATGCTTAATTTCGTTGATAAATCAATTTTAATGAGCGTTCCTGACGAAGAATTTTGAGGAAAAATTAATTTTTATTTTTAAAACTGTCAATATCTCTGCAGCAACTGCAGTAATATTCAAAATTTTTATGTCAATATGTGTGTAATCATCTGGTTAATAAATTCTAACATTAAAATTTATATTTGAAATTGTTAAAGCATGGAAAATTGCAAATTTATTTTTAAAAATCTGTAACGGTCGCCATAAATTTGAATTTTCCAGATGACAAAAATTTGGGAAAATTTAAAATACACTATTTAAGCAATAATTCAAACATGGTAATACATGAAATTAAAATTTAAGTTTAATTCTTTAAGTTTTGATACGAAGATCATCAGTATCATCTTTATTTAAGGTGTATTTCATGAAATGAAAATTTTATTAAAATTTGAATTTCAAAAAACCGTTACTCTGAAATCCTCATCTTTTCGGCGAGGTCGTTGTAGAAAAGTCGGTTACATATGCTACAAGAGAGAATTAATTATGACCAAATATGGCCTTCCTCAAACAGAATATTAAAAACTGAAAATTTTCAGCACAAACTGCTAAATATCAATGTATTTTGACTTAAATGACTTTAAATATTAATTATCTATCAAAAAAAGTCTTCAAAATGTTTTCAAATTGATATAAATGTTTAGAATAAACTTTAAGGTTGCTCAAATCACATAAAAAATCATAAATACCATAAATCAACTTGAAAAACCAAAAATCAATTTTTAATTTTTTTAAAATACTATTTCTAAAATTCACATTTCTCACTTTGGTGTCAGTAAAGACAGGTCAAGATCAACAGCCATTTTCATGACCAAGATTAAGTCTAACTACTAAGTATTATATATCGTTAGAAAGATATTGTAATAAGCTACAATAATCCAAAAACAAAAATAAAAAATATTAACTTATGTAGGAGCAGTAGTCATTTGAGTAATGACATAAGGTGCCAAGTCACAGGAAAACACATATACCCCATATCTTTTTTCAAAGTGTATATTCTTAACACTACTAACCAAAAAGATTAGTAAAATCTACGTTAAATAACACAGCTTGTATTTTTTTTCCTTAAGAACCAAATATTATTGTTTAAACTTACCACTAGCAATAAATCCTGTTTTCTTTGACTCCAAACCAAAACGTCGCTCAATTGTTGAAATTACTACATTAATAAATCCATTGACAACGATCCCTGTATAAAAATATAATTCGTTGATTTTTTTTAAGAAGGAAAAAAAATTAAAAATATTTTTTTTAAAAAAAATTACATTTGATT
This sequence comes from Chironomus striatipennis, assembly GCA_026123125.1. Taxonomy (NCBI): domain Eukaryota; kingdom Metazoa; phylum Arthropoda; class Insecta; order Diptera; family Chironomidae; genus Chironomus; species Chironomus striatipennis. The sequence continues at coordinate 27,522,730 of CM047392.1, forward strand.
CAAAAAAAAAAAAAAAGATCAATAATTCATATAAGATAGAAATATATAGAGGGACATAGACATTGACTCATATAATGTTATACGGGTATATTACAAAATGTTGAATGTTGTTTGGACATTTCTCAGAGTGCCGTAGAACAATGATATGGCACAAAAAAAATTAAAAATCACAAATATATGTATATATATTTTACTATGCACAATTTACACAACACTTGTTTATGCAGATTATTTTTTGGAGATTTTTTTTTACTTTTATATTTTAAATAACCGAAATATTGAAATATATCTAATAAAAATCACCTTGTACTGCACCAGCAATGCATAAAAATAATAAAGTCCATTTTGCACTCATAAATCGTTTAATATATTTGGGTCTGAATTCACACCATCCACAAGTATCTTCAATTATGTCATCATTATTTATCACAATTTTCATATTATCACATCTCATGGGCTCATTAGTTGACGATGATGGATTTATTGTGATTTTATTATCCATAATTGAAAAATCACAATTTGAGTCATCTACATCATTTTGTGAAGTGATGGATTTACAAGTTGAGTAGTAAGACTTAAGAGCATCACTTACGCCTACTATTTCCGTGTTTTTATGTTTTTCATTAATGGCTTTCATTATTTGGAGAATCTTTATTTATATGATAAATTAATCAAAAAATTTTAACGAGATAAATTTTTAATTTCCGCTCAAATTATGTTTTTATTTGAATTATTTAAATGGGATTTGAAACAAATGCTAATATTGAGAATATGTTCTAAATAATTTTTTTAACTTTATACAATCTTTTCACTTTTTTCACTCAAATTTAAAAACTTTCCTTTCACTTCAACGTATAAACAACGACTAAATTTTCATTCTTAAGTCGTAAGGGGATGACAATAAATCCAGAAAACACAAAATTAAATGCAGCATACACATACGAAAAGAAAAAAAAAAAATAAAAAAAAAAACAAAAGCTTCATTCATTCTAAGATACATTCTGAAAAACGTTTTGTGATATGATTTCACTGCACAAATTATGAAGTCTAACAAAGAATTTAAATTATTAACCAAATAGATAGATTTATAAGTTATTAAACTTTTCACAAAAACACGAATTACGTAGAAAGCCACGAACTTCCATGCCACGTTGCAAAAAATTTTTTCACTGACAGATTACAGTATATATGCGACAGATTACAGTATGTACAGTATATATATATATATATATATATATATATATATATATTAAATATATATTATATATATTAAATTTAGCTTACCCTGTTTTTTCTTTATAAGCTACCACTCGTTACTAAGCTACTAGCGAGCCAAAAAATCAACTTTTTTACTCTACTAAGCTACTAGCTTATAAAGAAAAAACAGGGTATTTCTTTTTGACCCCTTAAATGGTCTTTAAATTGGAAAATTCCTGCAATTATGAATCTACTCATCGAGACGCACATTTTGGTACCAAAAACTTGTCATAAAAGTGGTGGAAACATAGTGAACACGAAAATGGTCATTCTGAGTGAAATAAATATCTTACGTGGAAGTTAATAATGAATAACATCCAGAATTTACTTTTTATTTTTATTTAAATTTATTATTTTAAAATTTATAAAATATAAAATTAAAAACGAATGAATTTATTGTTAAGAGAAAATAATAGTAGGCATTTTATTATTATTTTTTTTTTGTTTTTGTTTTTTTAGTATAGCTATGAATGATTCTTTGGGAAAATGGTAAGGTTTTTGCATGCACTATCTAACCATGATACGACTTTTTTAAGACACAAAATTTCATTTACATAATTTTCTATTTGCTTCTTTTTGTTTGAGTTAAAATTAAAATAAAACATCATAAAGAATATAAATCATTCTTTATTTGTGCTTCTTTAAGTGTTTCCAACGGTTTTTTGAAAGTCAAAATTTGATGAACATTTTCTTATATGACCTCATATATATATATATATATATATATATATATATATATATATATATATATATATATATATATATATATATATATATTGTTACGCCTTTTTTCCTAAGAATCAATTCAATTATGAACGAAAATGTTAAACTAGTTTATCGGCGGTCACTCGTGACCGACGAAAGCGCATTTTCCGCGATAATAAATACATAAAGAATTAAAATCTCAAAAGTACAAAGCCTAATATTTAGCTATAACCGTTCTTTATTTACCGAAAATTTAAAATTTACAGAAAAAAATCGGATCATAAAGAAAAAAAGTTATAGCTCTAAAAAATATCATTATGCAACATAGAATTAAAAATAAAGAAAAAGTAGAAAAACAATTGGTAACGGGCTAGGTACGAACCCATGACCTTCAAATTGGGAGTCGCGCTCTCTACCACTTAGGGGCGATTCTTTGGATGAGTTTTGAAAATTTTTCATCAAAGAATCGATTTTTTGTAAAATTTTTCCACTACAGACTTTAATATTATTGATTTGAATAGTGTATTTTCCTCAAATCTATCATATTTTCATTACTGAACATGATAGAAGTCTGTAGTTATTAAGTTATTTTGATTCTTTGGTCAATAACTCGGTGACAAAAATTGACATTTTTTCTTAGAATCATCCAAGGAATCAAAAATTAAAGAAAACTGTTGATATATATAAACCCAAACTATTACAGAGTCATAAAAGAAACAAAAATCTACAAATTGTGTACTTTACTTTATATTTTAACTCATTAATTAATGAGTTATTACGATTCTTTAAAAAATTTAAAGTGTCACCGAGTTATTTTTGAGCTTTTTTTCTTCCTTATCCGTAAAAAAATACAGAATCTCAAAAACGTTTTTCTTTATTTTTTAATGATTTACGACAAACTATAATGTTTTGATGAACCAAAAAGTAAGAAAAAATTATATTATATCCATTTATTAACATTTTGGATTGCAAACTTTTAATAGAAATGCAAAATTCAACAAAACATATTTTTAACTCAAACATTAGTGATACAGGATTTTAAAAGCTCTTTTTTAAAAATTCCACTCATCCAAAGAATTGCCCTTAGGCGACTACTGCAACTTTTTATACAATCGAATTGTAATAATTTAAGTATTTATATTGATGAGATTTTTTTTACATAAATGTAATATTTTACATTGTATACAAAACTTTTCGGAAAAACTATGAAAATCCAAAAAAATGGAAAACTTCACATTAATTGTACATTACCAAAAATTAAAAAAAAATCATTTTTTTAAGAAAATATTGGACATTTTAAACCAAAAATCGTATCAGAAAAGCTTAACCCTGAAGAGGAGATGCGACGACAGACAAACGGACAAAGTGCGGATAATAGCGTCCTTTTCCCAAGAGGAAAATGCGCTAAAAATGTGTTAAATATTAAAAATCATCACAAAATGTTTATCCTTCAAAATCATTTAATGTGTTATCAAAAAATTTGTATGCATTTCTAGGTAAACTGCCGGCGTCAGTTTTGTCTGCAGTTATTGGACTCAAGATTTTATATTTACTTTGTATTTGCTTCTTTTCTTTTTCAGACGATTTCTTGAGCTGTGAGAATGTAAAAAAATCAATAAATTAATAAATTTTTGTGGTTGAAAATAATTAAATTGTTAGTACCTGAGCATTTAAATCATTTGTTTTTGCCCTTAATGGTAATGAAGAGGCCTTTACCGAAATATCATGAGTTTGATCAAAATTTTCACTATCGCGAAAATTGAATTGCCGTTTTGCTCCCATTTTTTTGTAGTCAAAATGAGCATTTGCATTTAATACAGATTCAGAAGTTTGGATATAGCGAGACACAGGGCTTACAATATGTTGAAATCTTTTACTATTTATTTTTGATAATTGTAGGTTTTTTGAAGAAGAAATTGGCTTTGGACATTTGAAATTAGCCAGAGGACTTTTATTTTCAATGATTGGTGAAAATGAAATTAAAGGCGAAGCTTTCGGTGTATTAATTATCCTTTTCTTTCTGTCTGATCTTGGCGAATTCATGCGTTTAAGAGGTGTATTAGTTTTTGATTTTTGTTCAATATTACTACTCAATTCACTTGGAATATTGATTTTTTGTGCTTGTGACAGTAAAAAATCTATTTCATCTAATGTATCGTTCAACGGAGGTAAAACGGGATCGCTGTTCTTTTCCAGATTTAGTGACTTATTTTCCTCTCCATTCAAATTAAGTAGATTTTCATTCGAAAATTGTTCAATTAGTTCAAAGCTTTTATTATTAGCTGTTTGGTAATATTCACTTTTATCTGATTGAGTAACACTCGGAAAATGACTGATTGTTGTCATATATGACAAAGTCGATGAAGTAGCTTCAACAGTTGAAAAGTTATTATCGAAAACATTATTTGAAGATTTTTCATTGTTAATCATAGAGCTGTTGTCTAATGGAAGCTCTCCTTGTTGTTGTTTAGTATCTTCTGTATGATTTTGTTTCTTTATATCACTAAAACTTGAATCATTACTTAATTCCAATGAAGTTAAGTCAGCTAATACTTCTGAAACATTATTTAAATTCAAAGTATTTTCGCACATTTTTTCTAGCTCAATAAATGAGTTATTACTGTATGATAAATCGTTATAAGTGGCTCCTTCGTTATATTTATTTCTTGATGATCCAGAAACAGCTAATGTTTGATTTTCTCTTTTATTTTCGTGTTGTTGATAGTCAATTATATTTTTTTCTGATTCAATTTTCTTCTTTTTTTGTTCAAGATAAATTTCAAACGATTCACTTAAATCAGGAGAATTATCTCGTTCAGTTTCTTCCATCTTTTTAATTGTCACTATTCTAAATAAATTATTAAACAATAGAGCTGAAATTGTTATGAAATTATAACTAAAAATTTTTACCTTTGTTGTTTCATGAAATAATTAATTAGATCTTGCTTTGATGGTTTACCAATGAATATACCTTCAGCTTCAGCTAATTCATTTTTTGTATTATCCATTTTCTATGTTATAAAATCTATATATAATTTTTTTATTTATAAATTTCCGATTTCGATTATTTTTTTTTTTATAGTTTTGTATTATTTCCGTTAAAGTCCATTATCCGTTAAAACACAAAAAAAAAAAAAACTACGTTTTTTGTAGACTTTTAAAAAAATCAAAAACATTCAAACGGTTATTTTTATTTTAACGTGATCTTGTTCACTTGCAATATACTTGACTTAATCCTTATATTTTGTAGAGTCTTTTAGTGATTCTAATCAGTTAATTTGATTTTTGTTCTATTTTTTTTTTTTTTTTTGTAAAATTTAGATGATTAGATTCATTAGATTCATAGGCTTCTTTTAGAGTATAACACTGATCTCTGATGAATCCTCAGTTTCCAAAAAAAAATTACGAACTCTCCAAAATGTTTTTATTAATATGTTTTTCACAACAATTTTACATTTTCAGCTTCCTAAAAGCAACATCAAATTCCTTAATGAAAACATCAAATGGAAAACTGAAGCTAAATATATAGGAATGATCATCGACAAGACAAGTGACATTGAAGCAACATGTAGACTATGTGACCAACAGAGCACACAACGAACTACGACAGCTTTATTCCCTTACCAGCAGGAACTCACATCTTGACGTACGAAACAGACTCCTCATCTACAAATTGGCAATCAGACCCATCTTCACGTACGGCTGCCCAGCCTTTGAAAGCATCGCAAAAACTCACATTCAACAACTTCAAGTATTACAAAACAAATTTCTTAGAATACTTCTCAAAAAATCAAGATATGATAAGATCGTCGATCTACATTACGAAGCAAAAATTCCAACCATCGAAAATTACGTCGGAAAGTTGCAAGCAAACTTCGACGTTCGACTTGCATCGCGAAACACCGACTAAACAATCATCAATGAAAGCAAAATGATTCAATTAAAGCAAATTTAGGATAACAAAGACCATTAAAGTGTCTGGCACCCTAAATATTAAAACTTAACATGTATTTTAACTTTGTACATAATTATATTCTTAATTTAATAAATAAAGTTTATTTAAAAAAAGCTAAAGAGTAAAATTTTTGCATTGCATATATGCTTCATGTTTTTTAAGCGTTGTGATTTCTTCACTAGATGATCTCTGAGTATTTGAGTAAATTTTGATTAGACGTTGGCTTTTCTTTTTTATTTCTAACGAATGCTTGCGAAACATGCCGAAATAAATGATCGACCCTGAAGAAAGAAAAACATGAGATTTTTCTCAAATAAAATTTAAACTATTCTCAATGTTCAGTCTCTGTGCGGGTTTTAAACGTATAGTATCAAAAAAAAAAAAAATATGGTTTAAATAAAGAAAAAAATTATTTGTTCTAAATTTAGACTAGAAATTTTTAAATTGATTTTTCATGCATAAATAGTGATTGTTTTCAAAGTTGATTATCATCATTTTATTGATAAATATTATTTTTAATTAGTTGCTTACTTTTAAAAGTCCTTATTTCTTTTCTTCCTGAAAACTTATTGAGCATTGTATTGCTTAAGAAATATTAACCAAAATATTTTCGCACACAAAAGAAAAGTGAAAAAATACTTATTTATAGCTACAGGGGATATTTAAAACAGTTCGTTCATAAGTTCATATATTTATTATTACGCAAGTAAAGTATGCTCTACATTTTTTTACACAAGTTAATAAGTGTTTTTTTGTCCCTATAATGAATATTATTTTATCTACCGTATTGAATTGTAATTGTAACGAAGATTACTTTTTTCATTCTTTTTTTAATACATGCATTTGATAATTTTAAATTAATTACATTTTATTTAGCATCTAATTTTAGATGAAAATAATCATTTGAAATAAAGAGCATAAAGGATCAAATATTTTTGACAATCAATTGTTTGAAAATCATAAGTATAAAATAAAAATGAAACAGTGATAAATTCAGTTTGACATTTAAAAAAAATGAGTCACTTGTATTCTGTATCAAAAAGTGGAGATCAACTTTGTCCGCTTGGATTTCATCCACAAGTAAGATGGCCTACAAGATGTAAACGCTGCTTTCGAGATTATAAAGAGCACGGGAATAGACGTGGTGATGAAATTGGTAAGTTTAAAATTAACTTCAATATAAAAACTGCACTGTTAAAGTAAATAAACAAATACATCTTTTAGCATCTTCAACCCCCAGTCTTAATAAAGATTCTTTTGAGAAAACTATACGTAGCTGGACGTCAACATCTAATTTATCTTTGCAAGCAGAAAATAATGTTATTGAGGTCACTGCACCATTGAAAATACGACAAAGGCCAAGTTCATGGTCATCGACTCCAGATTTAGATGATTCACAAAAAACCTCAACAAATAAGTTATCAGCAAATGAAGAAATTATTGTAAATGTACAAATACCTGTCAGACGACGTAACACAGTAAATTTGGAAAATGTAGAAGAATCGTTCACAATAAAAAGACCACCATCATCATCAACTTCTTCTACTTCACAGCAAAAATTAACAATAAAAACAATTCCGCAAAAATCTATTGATAAAAACGAAGAGGTGATAACCATAAATAAGACTGATTCATTAGCTGAAAGAGTTAGAAAAATGCAGTTAATTAAAAGACAAGGAAGTTTAGAACGTGAAATATCGTCGAGTAGCCCATCATCTGAAAGGTAAAAAAACTATAATTATAAGTGTATAATCCAAACGTTCAATTAAGGTTTTATCTTTGACTAAAATTTCAGCAATGATAAAAATCCAGATAAAATTCATTCGAATAATACAATTTCTAACGAAAAATCACCTTTACGAGGAAATTTACCTCCATTACCAACAAAGTCATTACCAAAAAAGCAAATGGTCCTTACAAAAACATTATCAGATTCCTGTGCAAAACCAAAAAAAGATATTCAATTATCAATCAAAGAAAAAACCATTGATAATTCTTCAATAAAAATCAATGATTCTTCATTAAAAGAAAATAATAATGATGACTTAAAACAAGAAAACCAATCTCTAAAGAATGAATTGGAAAAAATTAAAACCAGATGTGAGCGAGTTGAAAGAGAAAAATCTGACATTCTTCTACGACGTCTTACTTCTATTGATCCAGCTTCAAATAGATCTGCAGCAACAGAAGCATTTAAATTGCAACAAAAAGTCAATGAAATGAAGCAGCAAATAGAAGTACTTCAAGACGATAAGAAGGAATTAAATCGCAAATTAAAAGATGTTTATGAAAAGTTAAACGATCAATCAAAGACAGTCGAAGAAACACTGCGAAATAAATTAGAACAAGCAGAAAGAATGTGCGAAGCTTTGATGGATGAAAATGAGGATATGAAAAGAGAATTAAAAAATATGGAGTCAGAAATGGATGAATTACAAGATAACTTTAGGGAAGAGCAAGCAGATGAGTACGTAACTGTTAAAAAGGAATTAGAACAAACTACGAAAAATTGTCGTATACTTTCTTTTAAATTAAAAAAATCTGAGCGTAAAATAGAGCAGCTTGAAAATGAAATACAATCAAAAGGTAATCAAACAAACTCAGATATGGCATTAAGAATTAAACATTTAGAAGAAGAACTTAAGATAGCAAATGAAAATGTTAAAAAACATCAAATTGAATCCGAACAGCTTAATAGTAAAAAAACACCAAATTTAAGTAAAATAGGAAAATCTAATTCAGACACTGGTGGTAAATTTTCAAGAGAATCGTTAACTCGTGGTGGAAGTCAAGAAGATCCAATTCAGCTCTTAAGAGATTTACAAGATTCTTCTGAAAGAGAAGCCGATTTAAGAGAACAGTTGAAATTTGCAGAAGAAGAAGTAAGTTTTCTTGAATAAAATTGAAACGAGTAAAAGAAGAATTATAACTCATTTTAAAAATTCCACTGTTTTGGAGAATCCCTCATCTTCAAAATATACCCTTTTTGCTTTATAAGCTACCACTCGTTACTAAGCTACTAAGGAGCCAAAAAAAATCAACTTTTTTTTACTCTGCTAAGCTACTAGTATAAATAAAATAAAATAATGATATTTCAAAATTTATTTTTTAGGCTGAAGTACTAAGAAAAAAGTCCTCTAGGATTGAAGAAGAAAATGAATCATTGATAATGCAATTGAAAAAAATGGCTACAAAAGCAAGAAGTACAATTTAAATAATATTAAACATAAAATCATACTAATTTTTTTTTAATTTTTTTAAAAAAATATAATTATAGTTCGCAAGATTACTCCCAATGTGTATAGAAGAGAAGAAGTGGAAAAAGATGAAGGTATCTCAGACGAAGAGGATACAGCTGAATTGAAACTACAGCTTGAACTGAACGAACAAGTAAATTTTTAAAACCTATTTAAATCAGCTATGATATCCAAGTCGTATACACTCGGGAAATTTCCTGCATTTCTCATAAAGAAGAATTAAAAATTTTATGATACCTCTAAATGTTAAAACTTTTGAAAATTTTAAACAGTGCAAACTTATTTTTGGTTACATCGCCAACCATACAAAAAAATTTTATAACATTTTTTTAAACAGAAAATACAGCAATATTAAACTAGTATAATGGTGGTCACTCTTGACCGACGGAAGCACATATTCCGCGTTCAGTAAATTAACTAAAAATTAGAAACCAAACAATACAAAATCCCAAAATAGTACACCATGAGATAAAATGAGATCAAGTAAACAGTCATGGTCATAAAATGAGATCCAGTGAGAGATTATCATAAAATGAGATCTAGTGAGCAATCATGTTCATAAATTGAGATCCAGTAAGCACTCATGGCCATAAAGTGAGATCCAGTGAGCATTCATAATCATAAAATGTGATTCAGTCACAAGGAATCAAAAATAGAATTTAAACTACGTTTAAATTTGAACCGAAGATAGCTGGGTTTTTAAAAAAATCTACTTTTTAGTGTGTTTTACCACACTAACACAAAAGAAATGCAATTTTGACACTTTTTACGCTGGTTCCAGGAAGTGACCATCCGTGTTGAATTTTTGGCAGCTTCTAGCCAGACATGCTACACACATTTTAAGCCAAAAACTGCATCAAAAAAGCTTAAACCTGAGGCGGAGATAGTTCCACAGATAGACGGACAAAGTGCGGACAATAGCGTCCTTTTCCCAAGAGGAAAATGCGCTAAAAACCAAAGAATGCATAACCCAAAAAATTCCATCCGCAGAATATACATACCCAATATGACCCAAGAGGAAAATGCGCTAAAAAATACAAATGTTTAATAAAGAGATTTCCTAAATTTTCTGAGATTTCCTAAATTTTCTGAGGTTTCCCGAATGTGTACGTCTTGATAATTTCCGTTAAAAATATATACATTTATTTTATTTAAAAGGAAACAGCAATTTTGAGAAGAAAAGTCGAGGAATTGGAAAATGAAAATGAAAATAGTAAAAGACAAATTGAACAGTTACACGATAAATTAAGATCTAGTTCGTTTACACCATTGAAAATTGGCATCAAAAATTTAGTAAACGACAGTGATACAGTTAACAATAAAACCAAAAGCATTATGCCAAAATTAAGGTATTTATTTATTAAAATTCTTCATTAGACAACATAACACTATTGGCTACATAACTCATTCCCTACGAAAATTTTAGCCAGATTTTTGCCAGACATGTTCTGTCGGTCAGATTAATGGAAGAATATGCCAGACTTTTGAAAGATTTTTTTTCTTGCGTTTTTCGTGCAAAAATCGTGCAACAACTTTTTACATAGCCACTCGAAAATACAAGAATTTTGGAAGAAAAACGCGAGGAAAAAATCTGTCGAAAATCGGGCAAAATTCTAGCAGATAATTGCAAGATTTTTTCTGGCAAAAGTCTTACATGGAAATTTGTCCGATTTTCGCAAGAATTCATCCGACAATGCCAGCTAAATTTTTTCAAAAAAAATCTTGCACTTTCTTGCAAAAGTCGTTCAAATATCTTTCCAAAAAACCAAGCTTATAAATTAATGGTCGTGAAAAATAATTTGCTTTAAACATTAAAAATTTTGATGCAAACGGTAGCAATTTCAAATTTGTTACAAACAAATATTCAAGCAAATGAAACAGCAGATAAGATTATTAGTTTTATTTTTTATTATGGTCCGTATTATTAACTAAAGGACCTTTACTTTTCCATTTTTTTCCTCTTTCGGACAACAGATAAGATGTAATGTTGATATTTTGAATTCATCTTTGCTTGTTTTTATATTTTCAGCAATTTTTTTTTTCAAATTTTTAATGTCCTAATGAAGTTAAATAATTATAGTTTTCTTTTAGTTTTTTAAGACGAAACAAAAGTTTAATTAGGCACTATTTAGAAAAAAAGGAAAAAAAAGCTTTCAAAAAACAAAAATACTTTAATTGCCAGTCATTTTCAAAAATTATAATCGTTCATAAGTTGCAACGATTTTCAATAATTTATGGGAAATTGCAATTTTTTTCTCAGAACATAACAAAAATTTAATCAAATCCTTTTTTAATAATTTATAAAAAAGCTATTTTTTTAAAAAATTGCTATGTTATAAAAATTTTAAATGATAATTAATTTAGTTAAATGATAATAAATTTTTTTTATTTTAAAATGTATTTTAAGCATTATTTATTTTATTTCAAAATTATAAAATTAACGAAAAACGTTAAAATATTCAATTCTGAGTTATGTGCAACTTAAATATGTCTTTTCGCCACTCTGAAAATATATCATTTCAGACAACAGTGGCGCAGCGGACAACTCAGAGGTACAAGGAAAACATAACTTAGCGGGCAACGGTTCGAATCCCAAGACAAAATCTGGCAGAAATCTGGCGAAAATCGGATGGATAAAAAATAACAGCGCTTGTGAAGTATAAAAAAATGGGAAAAATAATTTTTTTAAAAATTCGACAAAAAAAGTCTGGCAAAAATCGTATACAAGTCTGGCAAAATTCCATGCAAGTCTGGCAAAATTCCATGCAAGTCTGGCAAAAATCGTACACAAGTGAAACTTGTGAACGATTTGTCTGGCAAAAATCGTCCAAAAATCGGCCCGACAAAATTTGTCTGGCACTGTCTTTGTTGATTCGGGCATTTTCGTGCAGTTAAGGAATTTGCTATATGGGGAATCTGGCAAAAGTCGTTCATTTGTCCGAGTCTGGCAAAAGTCGTATGACCAATGTCTGGCGAAATCGGACAAAAATCTGGCTAAAATTTTCGTAGGGTTATGGGTATTTCCACAGATATGCTTGTATTAAAATATACAGCTATCTTAAAATAAATCGTTTTTGTTAAAAACATATCTGTGGAAACTCATCAGCTTATGAAAAAATGACTTCTTATACATTTAATTTTTTTCTTATTTTATAACATTGTTATTAGGACAACTCCTCATGATGATTTGGTATCAACTGAAGCTCAAAATAAAGATCTAAAAAACCAATTAAAAGTAGCTGAACAAGAAATAAATATTCTTCGTACAAAGATTAATAATCTCGAACAAGAAAATGATAAACTATTAGCAGAAATAAAAAAAAATCAAATTCACACTTCGAAAAATTTTATTAAAGGACCTAATTCTGCTACGAATTGCAAAGAAAATGAAGCTCTCAAAATTACTTTAGAAGAACTTAAGAATCAAAATGAACAACTGATAAAAAAATTCAAACTCTTAGAATCTGGCACCACTAAACTTTCTGAAAGAACACCAAAAACGTATTCTGATTTAAGCACTAAATTTCAATTAAAAGTTTGTTACACACAACAATAATTAGGCATCCATTAATAATTTTTTTTTTTTCTAGAAAATGATTGATGAATTGGAAAATGAAATCATAGAGACACGTGTGATTGCATCAAAAATAGTTTCTGCCGATCAAATGGAAGAATCAAATAAAAGGATGAAGGAAGAAATAAATCTTCTTCAGACACAATTAGAAGAAAGCAACAATCAACTGAGTAAATATAATAATTAAATTACAACATATAGAGCTTTTTAATAAAAAGTGAAAAAAAATAGTACAATTTTTATTTATTTGTAATTCAGTTAATTGCTGAGTTCAGATAAATGGATTTTTTCAAATGGATTATTTAGTATTTTACTCATAATTTTTAAAAAAGGTTACGCTTTATACGAAAGAAATTGCTTTCTCATACATATTTTTTTGTTCTTTGTTTAATGTAATAACTTTCCTTACTTTCTACTTAATTTTATTTAATACTTTTTTTTTTTAAAAAAAAAAAACAGGAATGAAGGAAAATACAAGTGCGAGCATTGTAAAAGATTTGGAAACAAATTTACAAACGACTATTACTGAAAACAAGCATAACATCACAAAGATGAGAAAGCTTGAAGATAAAATAACGAAACAAGAGCAAACGGTAGGTTTAAAATTGGTTCAAAAATCTTTATCTTTTATTTAGCCACAATGGTCTGAAATCGAAAAAAATGTTCAAAAATACATTTTAGGGGAAAATTTAAAGGTTCAAAAGTTTTTGTCGATTTTCTTTATTTTGATAGTTTTAATAGCTTTATTATGATTTGATTATACACTCCTGAAAAAATCAGCCTATAATATTAAGTGTAAGTATGATTTTTTGTTAAAAATGTATCAAAAATTTTTGTAAACAAACAAATTTGTATGGAAAAACAAGTGAAATTAAAATGCAAATTTCTGGAAAAGGAGGTAGAAGGAGGTTACAAGAGCATGATTAGAAGGTAAATAAAGACTCAATCTTTCAATTTGTGCAAGTCCCGGAGAGGCCTTTAGAGGCCTTTTTAACTTATGAACATTTAAAGTTTTTGAAATTTTCAAAATTTCAATTGCAATTTCCCTAATGATTAAGCATTTGGCTAATGTTTTATAAGCTTTAACATAAAATTTGAGCATTATTTAATGTATTGACAGTAATTAGAACATGTATCAAACGATAGAAAGTGGAAAATTATTATAAAACTTTTTCATGGTGTTCTTGTAAACAAATTTTTCATGACTTTCGTTAATGATTGACAGAGTTAGACAACGATTAGAAGGCTGATATTTTCACAGAAGATGCGTCAGTTTATGTTTTATAATCGTGCATTTAAAAGATCAGGTTTAAAAGACATGACTTTTTTGTATTTTTGAACATTTTTTTCGATTTCAGACCATTGTGATTTAGTTTAGTTTGAAATTTCAATGTATGAATTTTGATACTAATCCTTCGTGATATTATTTATTATTATTATTATTATTATTGATAGATATTATTATTATATTATGTCAATAGCTATTATATTAGATTGTTTACTGTGCTCTAAAGAAAAGCGCATAAAATGAAATTGTTTTTTGAAAAAATACCTCTATTTAGGAAAATAAAATTTAAGAATCCAATATTATTTCATTTCAGATCAAACAAATTGAAAGCATCAAATTATCTTTAGAACAACAAGTTAAAGAACAAAACAATAAGTTGCTTAGATCTGATAAAGAAATAGAAAAGATTAAAGCAGAACGTGCTAAATGTGAAAAAAGTTTAGAGGTACATATTTTTTTTCAAATTTATTTTTACAATACCGTATTAATTCTATTTTTTTTTTCAAAAAAAAAAAAAAAAATGTTTTTTATACAAAAAAAATGTTTTTTATACATATAGAACATTAAGATAACTTCTGAAATGACAATAAGCAACATGAAGAAAGAAATATTAGAATTAAATGATAAATTGAAAACAAATATGGGGTCACAAAGATTTCAAGAAATCCAGAACGAAAAAAATGATTTAGAAGAAAGCTTAATAAAGGAATCCAAAAAGTTTTTGCAGCTAAAAGGCCAATATGAACTTTTGGAAGAAGAGCACGTTCTCTTTAAGGCACAGCTGACTACTGAAAAAGAGAAACTCGTAAACGAAATAAAATCATTAACAAATAAAATCAAATTAACTGAGACACAAGATGCACTCGAGAAAGATGAACTAAAGAAGAAAATTGTCATTCTTCAAAGAAAGATAACTGAAATAGAACATTCTTCATCAGCACAAAAATCAATAACTTCCCATGAAATAGAAAAAACACGATTAAAAGTTAAATTGGAAGAAGTGGAAACTGCATATGAAAAGATGACGAAACAACACGAAATGGTTTTGGATCAGCTTACAAATGCTCGCAAAGAAAATGATGATATAAAAAGAAAATTAGATGACTTTGAAAGAATTAATAAGGCGCAAAGAACATTAAACGATCACAACGCAACACTTGAGAATGAACTCAGAAATTTGAAATCAAAGTATTAAAAAAGTTTTGAAAAAAAAAAAAAAAATGTTAAAAGTCCTCTTGTTGTTGATTGAGGACATTTTTGGCGCAGCGATCAGTAATCAATTAAATGAAAAGTACATTTAAAGCATCTGAACTCTACACTTAATTGATTTAATATAAATTAACATGATAATTATCAACAATCATCAATTGTTATCTTTGATTCAAAATTATCTCAAAATTTACTAACACAAAAAAAAAATTCATTAATTATCATATAAGAGTATAATAAGAACTGTTCAATTCTAATTTTCAAGTATAATGTTATTTTACATGAAAAATAAGTAGAAAAATAAGAAAACTATCTGTACAGAAGAAAATAATTGTTAAAAATAACGGTCATCTAGAGCTCATCCAGCTGATCAAAATGAATCTAATAGCGTTATTTTTTGCAAAAATGCGCAAAATCCCCTTAAAACTTTTATTAGGTATTGATTACTAATATTGAAATGCTAAAAATATTTCCCGTTTATATTTTTTAGATTGGAAGCTTCTGAAATGGCTGTCAAGGCTGAAGTCGCTAGTACAAGATTACGTTATGAAACACAGCTTAATACTCTTCAAAATGAGCTCACGTCTATTCATCGTCAATGTGAAAGGTTCAAAAAAGATAAGGATTCTTATAAACAACTACTAGAGGCAGCACAGCGAAATATTAGTGAATTAAAGCAAAATAGAAAAAGCTACTTATCTACATCAAGCGGAGATGAAGATGACAAATCTAAAATCAATGGACTTGAACAGCAAATTGGTTGTCTTGAAGATGAAATTAGTGAAGTAAGATTGGAGGCTAGTAAACTTAAAACTGAATTGATTTCAGAAAAAAGTGCATTTGAAATAAAACTATCTGAAATGCAATCAAAACTTAATGAATATGAAGAAGAGAGAATTTTAGGAAAATCTAAAGTTTCTGGTACTAAAACGCGTTTAGAATTATCTTGGCAGAAAGAGAGAGAAGAACAGCAAAGGTTACTTTCAGAAACAGCAACTTTAGCTAGAGATTTAAGACAAACATTGTTTGAAGTTGAAAGAGAACGTGACAAAGAACGTTTAGAATCACGCCGTAAAATTGATCAAGTTAAAAAATCTACTGAAGAAGAGCTTGAAGAAGGAAGGAGAAAGATTTCAGAGTTACAAAGTGATCTACTGGAATTGAGAGATGCTCATGCAAAGTTAAGAACAGCCAATGAAAAAATTCGTCGAGATCGAGATCGTTACGAAAAGGAACGTGATTTAAATAACAAAAGAAAATATGATTTAATAGCAGAAAAAAAAATTGGTGCTTTATTGCAAACTGTTGACGAGCTTATGAAAATAGCACCAAATATACAAAACTTAACAAAGGATGCTCAATCTACATCAAAAACAGTAATAATTCCTACATTTACTATTGCCAATAGTAAACCCAAAATAATTCTTAAATTTATTATTTATTACAGTCTTTATCCATTCCAAACCCGCCGCGTAGAAGTAAAAGTAGAAGTCCATCTCCTACGACAATTTCAGCCTCGAGCATTACAACAGTATTAGCAAAATTAGCATCTGCATCAGACGAGCTCAGACAAAATCAACGATTACATAATGAAGAGAAAGAAAGGGAAAAAATTAGGAGAAGCGGAATGAGACGAGCAGCTTCACAAGAACATGAAAATGGTTTAGAAATAAATGTTAATAGACCTATTGCAAGATTAAATAGAACCACTCAAAACAGTTTATACAGAAAAAGTTTGTCTTTAGATCAATCAATTCAGAATGAACATCATCAACAGATATGGAAGGATAGTGATGTTGGATCAATGTCTTCTGTACAATCCATTGATTCTGAATATGGCATAAGACGTGGAGATTCAAGTATAGATTCTCGTTTATCGGTACGATCAACCCAAAGTGATATGCCAAATCGAAGAAAGAAGAAAAGGGGAATTATGGGAAAATTAAGAAGTCTTACTAAAAGTGCTCGAGGAACAGAGAGTGATGCATCATCAGTAAGATTTAACTTTGAGTAACTATACATTTTTTGAACAATTAAATTTATTTGAAAATCTTTTTAGCATCAATTATCAGATTCAGACGTTAGTCTAGCAGGTGATTTTCGTCCAAACAAAAAAGATTTTAAGGAACGAATCTCTGGAATGTTTAAACGTTCAGGAAGTACAAGTAGAGCAGGAAGCCAAGAAAAAAATTTAAACGATTCATTGCAAAGGCCTATATCTGTCTCAACACTTCCACCAAATATGACAATAAAAGAAACTTTACCTAAGGTAATGATATTATATTGAATCGGTCATTATAGAATTACTTGTAATGTTTAATTTAAACCTTTTTTATCTTAATAATTTTTAGACAAAACCACCCACAAATCAGAAAAAAAATCTATCAAAATCAAATAATTGAATATGTTGTATACTTGCTTTAATAGTTTGCTGTATTTGATATTTTTTTGAATTTATCATGTGTTTAATCAAAAATATGTAATCTACTAAGAGAAAACTCTTGATTAAAAAATATTGAATTTTGAATTTTTTACTATTTATGAGCGTAATTAAAATATTAAAAAAATATTATTTTAGACATTTAAGAGCAAATCTAAAGCATGAATAAATATTCTTCAAAAAGTAGGCATTTTGGCAAAATTGTCAAAAACTGGTATTAAAAACTGGAATTAAATATCCATATATTTCCATATATTTTGTTGTAAACTTTAGAGGTCGCAAAGTTTTGTTTGATTTTCTTTATTTTGAAAGTGTCAATAGCTTTGTCATGTCTTAATCATACGTCTCTGAAAATATGAGCTTATGACATTAAGGATAAATATGATTTTTCATTAAAAATTTGAAATTTTTTCTCAAAAATTTTTGTGCACAAGCAAATTTGTATGGAAAAATTTGGAAAAACAAGTAAAATTAAAATGCAAATATCTCAATTTCCGCATATTTCCGCATTGTCAGAGTATGATTAGAAGGTAAATTAATGCTCAATCTTACGATGCATGTGAGTTTCAGAGGTTCATTCAGGTGACAAAATAATGTAATTAGCGTTTAAAGTTATGGAAATTTTCGAAACTTTAATTGCATTTTCCCTAATGATAAAGCAATCTGCTAATGTTTTATAAGCTTTAACATAAAATTTGAGCATTAATTAAGGTATTGACAGTGATTAGAACATAGAACAAACAAGAGAAAGTGGAAAAATTTATGAAAACTTTTTCATGGTGTTTTTGTAAACAAATTTTTCGTGACTTTCATTAATGATTGACAGAGTTAGACAACGATTGGAAGCTTGATATTTTCACAGAAGATGCGTTAGTTTATGTTTTATAATACTGCATTTAAATTATGAGGTTTAAAAGACACGACTTAAAATAAATTTTGGACACTTTTTTCGATTTCAGACCATTGTGCAAAATATAAATTTTGAACATTTTTAGCGCATTTTTGAAAACTTGTTTTCAAAAAGGAAGCTCAATCATGCACTTTGATCGGTCGTTCGGTCGTTCGGTCGTTCGGGTCCCAATTATCTCTTGATCTAGACTTCGTAGCAAGCTCGGAATTGTTTTAATAGCTTCATTGAATGTTTTTATTCCCGCCGTTTATATTGAAAAGTCAAAAAACACTCATTAAATAGCTTAATTCATCGATTTTATATTTCAAAAAAAATATGTAAACAATGCAGGGCAAAGCTATGCTGATGATAAGTTTGAATTTTTTCTAACCGTTAAAAAATTTGAAATTTTTTTGACCGTTATTACGGATTAAATTTTTTTCTTTTATACACCTTAATTAATTAACATTTAATTTTTTCATACAAAACAAATATAAGTGCGTTTAGAAATTTGAAAAATAATGGATGTGTTCAGAAATTTAAATTTTTCGCTAATGGAAAATTTTGAATTTCAAAAAACCGGTAAATCGTAAAGCTATTATTGAGCATTGAACATTATAAAAATCAATTTTAAAGGAATTTTGATCTTTAGTTTTAAACTTATTATTGAAATGCATTATGATTAAAGAAACAGCAATAGAGTTTTAAAACTCGACATTCTTTTCTATTTAATCAATTGCTAATCGCTGCGTCAAAAATGCGCTGAAGTCCCTCGATATAAACGAGGACTTTTGTAATTTTTTTCGATTTCAGACCATTGTGGTCAGATTGTTTAGTCAACAAAAAAATAAATTTAAATTTTATCAATTTTCTTCTCAATCATTTGAATTGATTTGAATATTCGATAAAAAAAATGATTTGGTCCTCATAAGATTTTAAGATTTTTGGATGTATAAAAAAATATATTTAGGTATATATATTAGCAAATTTCTAAAAAGTTCTTCATGTGGGAAATGAGGCTATAGATGAAAAAGACAAATTTGTCTACTTGTTTAGTGTAATTTCCAAAGACTGTGCTGATGACGACGTCCTCAATAAAACTCGACTTGCCAGTGTAGCTTTTGGCTCACTGAGACATATATGGAAAATCTTACAACTCTTTCGACAATTCAAGCTAAGAATCTTCAATTTCAACGTAAATTCAGTTCTACTTTATGGATGCAAAACATGGATGGTGATTAAGTCACTAACTAATCATCTTCAAGTTTTCGTCAAAACTGAACTTTACAAGATGACATGTCAACAAGTCGTCGCTATTTGGAAAAATAAATTGGGGATGGATCAGCCATACTTTAAAGAAGCAATGTTATATAGAACATTAAAGGCAAAAAGAGTGTGGGTCGAAGAAAAATAACTTGGTGTACGACCGTAGAGAAGGAGGCAGAGCAACATAAAAGAAGATTTTAGAAGTAGCAGCAATATATCGAGGCAAAAATCTATTCAATCACTTTTTACCGCCCTACTTATTTACTGTTAATCAATAAGAATTAATCATCAAATCATCATCCCGATAGCTGATAATTTTAGGAGCACATAATTAAGACATAACGAAGCTATGAATTGATATTTGAATCAATCCAAATGAAAATGCGATAAGCGCCATCCTCACTTTGAACTAAAATTTCTCGTGTGTATTGATACCATATTTATTATATTTGGTATCGTTGGAAAGCTTAATACAGTAGCTATCTACCACTGGCAAAATTTTTTGATTTGGACTTATCCATTTTTTCACAGAACACCTCAAAGCCCGAGAAAACATGCAATTTTCAACTTGAAATTTTGTGTATGTTTTGTGCACAAAATTTATAATTTTTTGTTGTGACAACAGCTACTAAGTACCAGCTAAAACCCGCCACTTAAATCAATTAGAATTAATCAATTGGTGTTGAGATATGAATTTTTGAAGTTTTGCAAATTTCCAAAAAAAAAATTTTTTATAAATTTATACTTTGACTCTTTATCTCATTTCTCATGTGTATTACCACCAAAAATACAATGTTTTATATCGTTGTAAAGCTTAAGACAGTAGCTAGAAATATCTGTCACAAATTTTTGATATAAAGCTATTTCGTTCCTTATAGAATGCCTCAAACTTTTACAAAAAATGGTATTTTGAAATAATAATTTTACGAGCATCTTGTGAACAAAATTTTTTTGTCTTTATTGTATCATAAACTGCTTACAATAAACTAACAAATGCTTTTTAAATCAATTAATTTTAACAAATTGCAGTTGAGATATGAATTTTTGAAGTTGGGACTATTTTTTCATATTTAAAAAAGGAAAAAATCATAAATTTTTGCTTTTAATTTCATTTCTCGCGTATAACTTCACCATATTTAATAATTTTGGTATCGTTGGAAAGCTTAGAACAGTAGCTAAACATGTATGTAGCAAAAATTTTTTTTGAACTTTGACTGTTCCTTACAAAATGGCTCAAATTTTTTGAAAAATGTAAAATTTTACTTCAAAGTTTCTGACTGTTTTTCTAAATTTAATGTAGTGCAAAGTATATTATAGATGTGTTCTTACTAATTTACTTCCACAACACTAAAAATAAAAATATTTTATGTTCAGAAATTACGAAAAAATTTAATAAAAAATGTTATATTTTTCAAAAAATTTGAGCCATTTTGTAAGGAACAGTCAAAGTCCAAAAAAAATTTTTGCTACATACATGTTTAGCTACTGTTCTAAGCTTTCCAATGATACCAAAATCATTATATATGGTGAAGTTATACGCGAGAAATGAAATTAAAAGCAAAAATTTATGATTTTTTTACTTTTTTAAATATGAAAAAATCGTCCCAACTTCAAAAATTCATATCTCAACTGCAATTTGTTAAAATTAATTGATTTAAAAAGCATTTGTTAGTTTATTGTAAGCAGTTTATGATACAATAAAGACAAAAAAATTTTGTTCACAAGATGCTCGTAAAATTATTATTTCAAAATACCATTTTTTGTAAAAGTTTGAGGCATTCTATAAGGAACGAAATAGCTTTATATCAAAAATTTGTGACAGATATTTCTAGCTACTGTCTTAAGCTTTACAACGATATAAAACATTGTATTTTTGGTGGTAATACACATGAGAAATGAGATAAAGAGTCAAAGTATAAATTTATAAAAAATTTTTTTTTTGGAAATTTGCAAAACTTCAAAAATTCATATCTCAACACCAATTGATTAATTCTAATTGATTTAAGTGGCGGGTTTTAGTTGGTACTTAGTAGCTGTTGTCACAACAAAAAATTATAAATTTTGTGCACAAAACATACACAAAATTTCAAGTTGAAAATTGCATGTTTTCTCGGGCTTTGAGGTGTTCTGTGAAAAAATGGATAAGTCCAAATCAAAAAATTTTGCCAGTGGTAGATAGCTACTGTATTAAGCTTTCCAACGATACCAAATATAATAAATATGGTATCAATACACACGAGAAATTTTAGTTCAAAGTGAGGATGGCGCTTATCGCATTTTCATTTGGATTGATTCATTTCTTCATCAAAATCAGGAAAATCAATTAAAATTTTAAGAAAGTTTCTTTAAAAATATACCAGAGCTCGAAGCTAAGTGAATTTCGCTCCGACTAGACGACCAAAATACTTGTTTTGGTCATGTAGAACGTTTAATTCTATCAATTTGGCCTTTAGTCTAGTTTGTAAGTGCATTCATTAGAGAAATATTTCGATTTTTGTGAGCGTTGCTTGGTAAGAAAAAAGTTGAGTTTTTTTTCTTACCAAGCAACGCACACAAAAATCAAAATAATTAAGTAATTAATGCATCTAAAGGCAAGATTAAAGTACAAATAGATAAAATTCATTGTTTTACATATGTTTAGCTAGTTATTGAATCATCTAGATAGCTGTATTATCCGAAAAATTGATTTTAGAACGAAATTTTTGATGGAAACACATCTGTGGAACCTCCCGTAAATCATTTTACGATTCAAATATAGGATAAGCCTGGAAATCAAAATTTGGATTCTTTGGTTGAGTAATTAAAAAAATATTCTACTTTTGATCACAAAGCATCTGACTAAAGAATCGAAATATCTTAATAAATAAGACTTTTAGTGTATTGTCAGGTGGAAAGGAATGAAGATAATAAAAAATTGCATTAGAATAATCAATAATCTGATACGTTTTAATGGAAATTTTAATCAAAAAATACATTTTAATTTAGAAATTTTGATTTTCCCTTGTGGAGAATTGCCCAATTATGTTTGTGAAAAATGTGTAGTGTTAATAAAATTTTTAATTAGGATGTTCTAAGTGATATTCTTTTTTTTTATCTAAAAGATAAAATGTTTTTAAATTCAAATTAAACATTAAATCATGTAACTATTGGAAATGAAAATTTGTGTTGGTTTTGAATTTGAAAAAGAAAAAAAAAAACAACAATAATAAATAATTTAAATAATTTGTCTTCTCGGTATTATTAGCACATTTTTTTGGAAAGATGGCTTTACTTACATTTTGTTCTTAACCTTAACAACGAAAGCTGATCATATGAATTTTTAACGAAATCTCAGTCTAGATATCGTAGAGTTTGGATTTCTAACCAACTCATAATTTCACATATTAATGATAATTGATAAATGATTGACAATTAATGATGATAAATCATGATTAATTTAGTATATCATTAAACTTTATTTAACCCTTAGAAAATTTGATTTTTTCACGAATATTGAGTAACAATTTCAACTCAATTTTCTCAGATCATTTTACTAGGAAATGGATGAAATAAAAAAAAAAAAATGTTTAAGTTTTCGTATTGTAAATCGAGGGACTTAAGCGCATTTTTGTTGCAGCGATCAGTATTTTTTTCTTCTTTTTTTCTCATTTGGTGTATTTTACTATATTTATTTGTCGACATACTGTCTGGAATAAATACTATAGTACATTTACATTGAATATTTACTACATTATGTAGGATCAAGAATATAATTTTCAAATCTAGATTCTGAATAAACTAAGGCTCTCGTTCCGTTCTCCTGTGGGCAAAACGTGAAACTGAGAGTAATTATTTTGATTTTTGTGAGCGTTGCTTGGTAAGAAAAAAAATTACAAAAAAAAGTCCTCGTGTTTTAAATTGAGGGACTTCAGCGCATTTTTGGCGCGGCGATCAGTAAAATCGTGCTACGAATTGAAAGTATATCAACTTTCAAGACAAACCTTGCAATATTCTACATAAAATAACGATAATTTTACAAAAACAGTACAACAACAATCATAAATCCTTCAGTTTCAATTTCCTCACATTCATTGTGAAGAAAAGTGTATTTTCATTATGCACAAACTAATAACTTGCAAAACTGAACAAAAAACTTTTCGTAAAAAATAACGGTCAAAAAATTTTCAAATGTCAACGGTTAAAAAATATTTGAAATTTCTACCACGTGAAGTTGCCGTCATGTGTTGTTTATTTTTCTTTGTGAAATTAAAAATTAATTAATTAAGGTGTTTAAACACAAATTTGGGACTTTTAAATACATTTGCCGCCAATAACTCGATGAAACGAAGCTAATAAAACAAACCCGAGCTCTCTACGATGTCTAGATCAAAAGATAGTTTTTCAAAAATTTGCTGCCGATCAAAGTGTATGATTGAGCCAGATTGAGCTTCCTTTTTGAAAACAAGTTTCCAAAACCAAAAATGCGCTAAAAATTCAACTTTTTTCTTATCATGCAACGCTCACAAATATCGAAATAAGTTACTAATGAATGCACTTACAAACAAAACTAAAGGACAAATAGATAGAATTCAACGTTCTACATCACTTAAATAAGTATTTTGATCGTCTAGATATCTGAATTTAGAGAAAAATTGATTTTAGGGCGAAATTTTTGAAGGAAACACGTCTGTGGAACTACCCATATCTTAAATCCTCTTATTTTTTCCTTTTCACGACAAGCATAGTAAGATTTTTCAATTTTCTCAATTCCCTTTGTAATTTTGTTTCTAGATAGATCTAGCCAAAAAATTGCGCTTATTTTATTTATTCACAAATTCAACAGATTTTTTGCTTGTTTTTTCAATTGACTCTTGAATCGAAGTAACACAATGTGAAGACCCCTTTAACACAAAAAAAAAATACAATTTAAAAAAAAAAATCTTCAAAGAATTTAAATACATAGTTAACACATTTAAGTAAATCATATGTTTTATTTAAACCAGAGAAAGAGATTTGATTGATACATCTATTATCGTTAACCATAAAATGTGAGTAGAAAAGCATTTTTTCTTTGAAATCATTATTATTTTTTTTCTCTAAACAAATTTTAATTTAATTGATTGTTAGATAGATTTTGGATTGTGTCGAGATGAACTCGAGCATCAATAAGCACATTAAGACGGTACAAGCAAAAAAGAAGAGAGGTAAAAAATCGAATCAAAAAATTAAAGAGTTGATACTCGCAAAAGCATCTGAAAATGAATCATCTTCTACAAGCACTAAAAATAAACAGCAGCAACCACTAGTTATGAAGCAACCTGCGAAGCATATTCCATCAAATAGTTCCTCAAATGAGTCTTTTTGCCAGGAAAATGAGAAAAATTACTCAATAGAAGATCCAGCAGCGGATGAAGAAAATGTTGGAGGGTTTACTAGCGAAGAGGAGGAACAGGAATCTAAAGAAGATTACCGACGTGGTGGATATCATCCAGTAAAAATTGGGGATCTTTTTCTTCAGCGGTATCATGTTATTCGTAAAATCGGATGGGGACATTTTTCAACTGTTTGGTTGTGCTTTGATTTTGATGACAAACGATATGTTGCATTAAAAATTGTTAAATCTGCTTCAAATTTCACTGAAACTGCAAAAGATGAGATTAAAATATTAAAGTCAGTTAGAGATACAGATCCTTCTGATCCAAAACGAAATAAAACGGTACAGTTATTGAATGACTTTAAAATAAGTGGTGTAAATGGAACACATGTCTGTATGGTATTTGAGGTCCTTGGACATAACTTGCTTAAACTTATTATAAAATCACAATATCGTGGTATACCATATGAGAATGTCAAGACAATTATTCGTCAAGTTTTAGAGGGTTTAGATTATCTTCATACAAAATGCCAAATTATTCACACTGATATTAAGCCCGAAAATGTCTTGCTATGTGTAGATGAATTGTATGTAAGCAAAATAGCAAATGAAGCTACGGAAATGATTTCGAATGGAACCAAATTGCCTAGTTCATTAATAAGTACTGCTCCAGAAGAGTTTCAGCAGCAAATTCCAACGGGCAAATTAAGTAAAACAAAAAAGAAAAAATTAAAAAAAAAGGCAAAACTTCAAAACGAATTAATTCGACTGCGTATGGAACATTTACAACAAGAAAATGAAAAAAAAGCTAGATGTTTTGAAGGAGAGCATTCTAACAGTAATGAGGAGCCATTAAGTATCAATAAAAATGCGTGTAATGCAGAGGAATCTCTAGATGAAGAAATATCTTCAAGAACTGTTACGAACGGATCAAAGAAAACTTCTGACATAGAATCATTATCTGAAAAAGTTAGTGAAGTAGAATCAGAAGAAAATCAAATCAATAAAATTGATGATAACAATTCATTAGAATTATCCAATAATGTGAATGATGTTGATGATGATGATACAACAAAAATTAAAACTCAAAAATCAAATAAGGATATAATTATCGCGAAACAAAATGGAATTAACGAAGAACTATCGTCTCTTCAGAATTTAAATTTTTCAAAAATAAACTCTGATCAAGTTCATTTGGATCCAGCATTTGAAATTTGCGATTTCAATGTTAAAATTGCAGACTTGGGAAATGCATGCTGGGTTGATAAACATTTTACAGAAGGTAAAATTTTTTTACACAAACTTTTCTTATACCAACCAACTTGATAATGATCGAGTCTTTTTTTTTTAGATATTCAAACCCGTCAATATCGCTCTCTTGAAGTTATTATTGGGGCAGGTTATGATACATCGGCTGATATTTGGAGCACAGCATGTATGGCATTTGAACTAGCAACTGGTGATTATCTTTTTGAACCTCATGCTGGAGATAACTATGATAGAGGTATGAAAATATTATTTTATTTTTTTTAATTTTTTTGTATTATATATTATTTATTTTTTAATCATATATTTTTTTTAAGATGACGATCATCTTGCGCACATTATAGAATTGTTAGGTCCGATTCCAAAAGAAATAGCTTTAGCCGGCAGGTTATCACATGCTCTATTTACAAAGCGAGGAGAACTTCGCAACATTACAGGACTAAAACCTTGGGCTCTCGTTGATGTTTTGACTGAAAAATATGAATGGAGTCTTGAACAAGCAGTTGAATTTGAATCGTTTTTGAAACCAATGTTACATTATGATCCCGCCAAACGAGCAACAGCTGCTGAATGTCTTGAGCACTCTTGGATCAGCAAGAACAAAAGGCAAGTTGATACTACTAAAAATTCGAATGAATAATGATTGAAAACTTCCATTTATAATTTCATTCAATAATAGGTAAATAAAATTTCAGAATAATTTGTCTAACACATTTCTTTTTTATTATTATAAAAAAAGAAATTGGAGTCTTTTTATCTTTTCTTTAAAAAATAATAATAATAAATTAAAAATAATAGAATGTTAATTAATAACAAAGTAAAATTAAACGTGTATTCATAATCTATTCAATATTTTAAACATTTATTATGAGTTTTTTTAATGCGGCAAGTTATCCCAGTAAATATGCTGTTGTAAATATGCTAGGAAACTTTAATAATTGTGTTTTCAAGTTTACTAGTGGCATATGAATATATTAATGATAAACAGTAATATAATTTGTGCTTGTTGTTACTTAAAAACGTGGTAAATTAATGATAATGTAGCTTAGAAGAAAAGAAAAAATGATATATCATTAGTATTCTTTTAATCAAAGCCGTAAAATTAAATAATAGAATCACCATCTTTCGAATTTTTTGAATATGTTCTATATCCTATTATCAATATTTTTTTTAATTTAAATGATTAAATATCTATTAGATTTACGAATATCTAGTGTTACAATAAACTTTTTCATGAACTTAATTTAGCAAATAAGCACTCTGAATGAAAATGATTAATATCCGATTTCAATAAAAGATTTCAAAAAGATTCTATGACGTTTGATCTGCTTGGATCATGCATTATTAAATATGTGAAATAATATTATTATATTATACCTAGTAATAAAATTTGCACTATATGGAAAAACAATCAAAAATTGATTTTTGAAAAAATTAATTATTAGAACCTGACCTACCATACTCCTATTTAAGGGAAACTTCCACAGATTTGTTTCCTTCAAAAATTTCGTCTAAAAATAATTTTTTTTAAATGCAGATATCCAGATGATTCAATGACTAGTTAAAAATGTGAAAAACATAGAATTTTAGCTACTTGGTAAGAAAAAAAAATCAACTTTCATAATTTACTAATAAGTGCATTTAAAAATAAATATATGTGGTAGAATTCATTGTTTTTTTTTTTTTTTTTTTGAATATGTTTATAGTTTAACTATCATGTTTTAATCAAAGTAACTATTCGTCATTAAGTTAAATTTTCAATTTATTTTTTTCATGGATTTTTCATGGATTATGTATTTCGTTGCTTACCTAATAATAATAATGACAAATATGGTTCCAATATAGCCAATAATGCATCTTTCAGCACGAAAACGTAGTCCAATGTCCAACGAAAAGTGTGAGCTGCCATGACTAGCTGGAGGCACTGCGATCCCTATCGAAGACGGGTCCTACCTAAACAACAGCTAGTTTTTAGGAATTGTAATTATTTTGTCTTATTTATTTTGTTATTGATATTTAATTGTAAATCGGCTACAAAAAGTTTAAAGCTTTAAAAGTGTTTATAGGCTCCAAATTTAGCATTTAAAAATGTCAAAACTTTTATTTTCCAAAAAATGTGTATATGCAACGAGTATACAATTTAAAACATCTTTGAAATTATTCATGTGTTTTGACGTGTTCAAATAAGTTTAAAACATGTTAAGTGAGGAGATACATGATTGATAATAAAGTAATAGAAAATTAGTGAATAAAGAGA
This sequence comes from Chironomus striatipennis, assembly GCA_026123125.1. Classification (NCBI taxonomy): domain Eukaryota; kingdom Metazoa; phylum Arthropoda; class Insecta; order Diptera; family Chironomidae; genus Chironomus; species Chironomus striatipennis. The sequence goes on from CM047392.1 coordinate 27,551,446, forward strand.
AAAATGAATTTTTAATCAAATTTTCATCTGTAGGATTGCTTAACAGTCGATATTGAGCTATTACAGACAACATGAGGATAGTAGCGACTTTTGATTGCTATTATTTAGAATTTAGGTAGTAATTAGAGTTTTGAAACGTACAAAACTAATCACCATGTTTTTAAAAAAAAAGTTGCAATGGTCTAAAAATAACGAATTTTTGAATTTTAACTCATTTTAGTACTTAAAAACTTATTTGGGCATTTCCACGGATTGATGGAGTTTCTTAAAAATCGCTTTTATTTTCTTCTACCTACCTACTTGAAATTTTTTAACTTAAACAAATATTGACAATAACACAGAAATAGCTTACAATAAGTTAATATTACAGTTAATTATTAAAAAATGTAATCAATAAGATAACAAAATAATTTAATTTAGATTTTAAACAAGTCAAATTAATTATTTTTGGTGCATAATTTAACTGATTTTTTCGTTTTTGAATTTTTGGAAAACTAAAGTAAACGCTTTTAATAGTAGGTAGGTATATTTAGAGTGAATTTAAGTAGTGAAATATATAAAAATGATCATGACGTGCATGAAAAAGGCAATAAAATTTGGTCTGGATCTCTAAAAAGTGTAAAACTTGCTTTTAAGACAAAAATTCCACATTTTGCAATGTACCAACGCTCACAAAAACTAAAATATTTCTTAAATTAATACATTTGGAAGTATAATATGAAGAATAATAAGTAGAATTCAGCGTTCTACATTACAAAAGTAAGTGTTTTAATCGTCTGGATAGCTCTAAATAGAGAAATATTTATTTAGAGACGAAATTGTTGAAAAATCACATCGGTGGAAATGCCCATTTTTCAATCAACATATTTATTTTCTTTTATAAATAAATTGAGAAGTAATTAAGAAGCACAATTATTCTCCTTAAAATTATATTTAACAAATTGATAATGAGCACTGTAAATACTAAAGTTTCGTCAACAGAAACCATCACAGAAACATCAGTCAACCCTGTAAGTAAAAAGTTGATAAATAAGTTATTATATTTTATTATTTTGTACTTCAAAATATAACTTTAATAAAATATAGGTAAGTAGACGAATAACTTCATTCATTCTCAACGATAAACATTTAATAGCATAATTATATTGCATACTCAATTTTTTCTAGGATGCGCCAACTCTTAGATTGCGATGCCATAAACCAAAAAATAAGAAAAAGGTTCAGTGGACAGAGACAACAGTAGATAATGAAAATTCAAATAGAAAAAAATCAAAATGTTGTTGTGTATATGTAAAATCAAAAGAATTTGGTGAAAGCTCATCAGAGTCTGATGGAGAATGTGAAAATTGTTCTGGACATGTTAACAATAAATCATAAAATAAAATATAAGCAATATTTTTTAAAATTTCCTTTCATTTACCTAGTTTTAATAACATTTTTATGAAAAATATCTACACCTTTTTATTATTGAAATTTAACAATAAATAGTAATGAAGCAGATCATGTTTTATGTACATTTCACACCGTTCCAAAACTCTCAATCGGATCAGCAAAGCTTCGTTTTGCAAAATTACCTATCAATTTATATTGATTTGAAATCCTTAAAATATGTCTGAATTGAAATTTTCAATTTCTTGTGGCGTAAATTTGTTATTATTACAAAAAAGATGCAAACTATTTTTTTTTTTTTCATTTTTTTTAGCTAAATACAAAGTTAGACGGTGAAAAGGCATATTAAACACTTCTTCTAAAGTGATTTTAAAATGTTATTACCTATGCCTTAAGGGTAAATCCATTGTTAAATGGAGTATTTAAAATTATTTATGGAAAATTATGATCATAGAAATCTTTGAATTCTTGAAAGATTTCAGTACAATTTGGTATCTCAATCAATTTAGAGGCATTTTTCCATCATTCAATCAATAAATAATATACAGTCCACTAAGAAAGCAACAACTATCGTTTTTTATGGTCCTTACGAGCCTTGAGATTGTACTAGCTCAATTAAGTTTTGAATTTAAAGTTGAGGTGGGCAGAGTGTTGATAAATTACAAAATATCAACGACGAGTGATTTTATTGTGAAAAAAAATCAGCAAGCAGCAACTCTCGCATTCAAGATGTCTTTAATTACAACTAAAGGCAAGAAAGTGAAGCTGAATTCAATTATTGAAGACTTTGAAACCGTCAGAAGTGCATATCAAACGTTAAAAGAAGAAGCAACATTTGAAAAAGTGAAAGTTTATCCCAACTAGTTTATCATGAATTTCTGAAAGAATTGCTAGATGAATTCAGTAAGGTTTACATTGAATATGAATTGATGCAGAAAAAAGATCCTGATGCAGATTCGGAGAGATATAATTTCTTCAAGAAAGAAGAAATTTTGATTAGTCTTGATTTATCAATTAATATGGAAAATTTTCAGAAGGAGCAAGTAACAGTCATTGAGCATCAGAAGAATATCAAATTCAGTAAAACTCAGCAATCATCATCTGCAGTTAGAAAAATAAGCCTTCCAGAAATAAAACTTCCAGTGTTCAATGGAGATTTCAGCAATTGGTTATCTTTCAAATACACTTATGTATCAATGATACATTCAAATCAATCATTTTCTGATATAGACAAGTTCCACTATTTGAAGTCTTCAGTAAAAATTCAACCAGAATCGCATAATGTGCTGAATAATTATCAATTCTCTGGAGATAGTTACGAATCTGCTTGAAAAGCATTATGCAGAAGATTTGATGATCGTAGATTATTGTTGATGCAGTACACAAATTCTTTCATGACAATTAAGGGTTCAGCTGACGATTCATTAACAGAAGTAAGTCTTAGATTCTTACATTAATCATCGAGCAGCATTCAATAAGATGAAAGTCACAAATGATGAAATGTTAGACATGATCTTTGAACAATTTGTTAGAAATCGATATTTAGACAAATTTGGATTTTTTGCCCAAAAATCAGCGAACGGTCCCCCCTTATCAATTTTTCAAAAAATTTCAAAATTTTTAAAATTTTGACATAAATCTTTTAATTTTATGGCCAGCAACTCAAAATATAACGATTTGGACAATTTTGACAACTTTCAATTTTTTGACCAAAAATCAGAGAACGGTCCCCCCCTTATCAATTTTACAAAAAATTTCAAAATTTTAAATTTTTAAAATTTTGACATAAATCTTTTAGTTTTATGGTCAGCAACTCAAAATGATGCCCAGTATTAGCATCGAAAGGGAATAACTTCACTTGGAGAGTAAATCGCAAGATCGGAACAAGATCGAAATTATTTTTATCATTAGACCGTAATAACTTCACTTATATAAGCCAAGTGAAGTTATTCCGACACAGTGATGGAATAAATTCACTTATAAAATATAAGTGAAGTTATTCCTGAGATTTGTAAGAATTTCAAAAATTGTTCATACACGGTCCAGGAATAACTTCACTTACATTTTGTAAGTGAAGTTATTCCATCGCAGTGTCGGAATAAATTATCAACATTTTATCTTTCGACATTATTCCAATATTGTGCATAGATAAATTTATAAGTGAAATTAATCTGATTTCGTGTATAACCCAGGATATTCATATTTTCAAAATTCCCAGGAAATTTCATATTTTTTGACAAATATATTTTTGAAATTATATTTCTTTGAAACTTTAGTTTGAAAGTCTCTATACGCTAAATTTCATTACTTTATTATTTATATATTTTGTATCTAAATATTTATTTTATTTAACGACTCAAAAAAATCATAACTTAATTTTTTATATTAGATTTCAGCTGTGGTCGGCAAATGGATCTTATTTTTAGTACATTTTGGTTTAGTACTATTTTTAGTAGTCCTTATTTTTAGAACTAAAACCGTTAAAAAATTTTGTAAACAAAAAATTATTTTGTTAATTTTTGTTGCAAATGCAATCAAAAACTGGTAAATAATAATCAAAATCATTAGTTTAATGTATTTTAGACCTGTTGCACTAATCTGGTTCTTAATTTACTCTGCAATTTTGACAAAATTTCAATTGTTTTCTAAAATATGACGATTATAAACAAACATCCAGTGAGATCCAGTGAAATTAAAAAATTTTAAATTCAACTGCAAATTGTTAAATTTGTTAATGTTACACCCCAGATTTTGCATAAATATATGAAATAAATGCAAAATAATGTGTCTATCCTAAGTTTGAAATTAAATTCGGCACAAAAACATTTTTGCTTCAATTAACGTATTTTTAAAAATCAAATTTTTTGGTAAAAATACAACAAATTCAAATTCAAAATTTTATTATTTTAACGGCTTTTTCGAGCTCTTTGCCGACCACAGGATTTCAGTTAAGTTTAAATTTACCAAATAAATAGTAGAATTTACTATGATCATAGTAAATTTGAATGTAACGAAAAAAAAAACATAATTTTTTAAATTAAATATTTGGGCTTATATGGAGATTGTTAAATTTTTTTTTGATACATCTTAAAAAAATTTGTAAAGAAAATTAAATATTTTAAAAATGTTAAATTTTTTGATACATCTTAAAAAATTTGTAAAGAAAATTAAATATTTTAAAAAATTATATTTTTTATATTTGAAAAAGTTTAGAGAGAGTTAAATAAGAGAGAAAGAGTTAAATTAAGAAAGAGTTAAAGAAGAGAGTAAGAATTAAATAAGCGAATAAGAATTAAAAAATACGACTCAGTCGGGATAAAGAAGTCGTGATAATATAAACTAAATTAAAACCAATAGAACCCTATGAAACCAACGAAACTACAATGAAATAAATAAAAATCATTTATTTTTAAAATTGTAATGGATTCCGTTTTAATTAGGAAATTTACAGACTTCCTCGATTCATCAAAAAAAAATTAACATTTTAATTTAGTTTATTCTGTCAATCACTAAACGAGATTGAGAAGTGTTGACCGTGAAAATCTAAAGAAAAGTGTGATTCTGTCAAAGTACTAAACGAGATTGAGATGTATTGACAGTGAAAATCTAAAGAAAAACCTATTCTGTCAAAGTACTAAACGAGATTGAGATGTATTGACAGTAAAAATCGAGACTAAAACTCTCAACAAATTCAACAAAAATAAGTGAAAGAAAAATTCAAAATTATAAAAATAAAAAGTGAAAAATATAAAAAGTCCTAAAGGAAGGCAAAATTAAAAAGAAATTAATTAATTAAAGAATTAATAAAGAAATATTCTACTTAAAAATTACATAAGAAAGTCTACGTGACTAACGGAAAAAATTAACAAAGCGCATGAAGCAGCTTGACATATGAGATGAAGAAAAAATATTATCAGCCACTACGAGTGAAGCTTGAAATTGAAAGAAAAAATAAAATAATAAAATAAAATAAAAAATGCGAAATTATTATAAAGAATAAAAAGTGAAAAATATAAAAAGTCCCAAAAGGAAGGCAAAATTAAAAAGAAATTAATTAATTAAAGAATTAATAAAGAAATATTCTACTTAAAAATTACATAAGAAAGTCTACGTGACTAATGGAAAAAATTAACAAAGCGCATGGAGCAGCTTGACATATGAGATGAAGAAAAAATATTATCAGCCACTACGAGTGAAGCTTGAAATTGAAAGAAAAAATAAAATAATAAAATAAAATAAAAAATGAGAAATTATTATAAAGAGAAAAAAGTGAAAATATTAAAAGAAAATTATCTAAAATAGTTAACAAATTACACAAAAAAATAAAAATCTTAGCTGTAAAACTGTATCTACGTGACAATAAATAAAAAGAAAAAGCACATTTTTGAAGCGTGTCATATGAGAACAGTGTTTATATTACTAGTGACCACATGTGATGGCTTGATATTGGAGAACTTAAAGCAGATATGGCAGTGGATAGATGAATATATAGACAAAGACAAAGAATTCAAAAATAAAATAAGAATGAATTGTGTAATTTGTAATTTAAAAATTAAATCGCAATATGATTACATAAAATGTGAAACTGACCAGTGCAATAATTATGCACATAATATATGCGTCGCTCATCTACCTACATGGAGATGTATTAATTGTATTCAAGCATTGGATGCAACAAATGTTACAATTGCAAGAGGCGCAAGAAGAAAAGATACTAATGCAACATTAATGGATGCACCGTTAGTAAAATTAACTGATTTGACTGAAGACGAATCTGATAATCATACACAACAAGAAACAAACAACAATCAACAAGTTGACAACAATTCAATTTTAAATACAATTATTAACAATCCAGAACAAGTAACAAATAACAATCAACAAGTAGACAACAATTCAATTTTAAATACAATCATTAACAATCCACAACAAGTAACAAATGATCATCAACTTCATGGTAACAACGCCGTTGTAAACAATGCAAATCTGAAGACACCCAATCATGATTACAACAATCAACCAAGTGCATACCAATCAGAAAGAGAACGAGGATTTGTAAGTAAAGGAAATAATCGATATGAGAAAAACATGAATTCAAAAGGTAACAATGGAAAAGGGCCAAATCGCCCTCCTTTCGATCCAAATAAAAATCCCAATTATGCTAATCAATATAGTATGGACACTTGTGTGATTTGTAAAAGAGCTGGAAGTAATCCTCCAGACTATATGCTACGATGTTTTTCATGTGAAAACAACTTTCATTTTCATTGTATACAAAGATCTAATAAACCATACAAATTAGACAATAATATTTTACTTTGCGGAAACTGCTATGGTGATAGAAGCTCTAAATCTAGTACAAGAGCAACCAGTTCTATTAATTTAGGTTCAGATACCAGTCAAAGGGTCAATAATCAAGACAACAGAAGATCAAGAAATTCTTATCAACAAAACAGAAATAACGTTAGAACACCGAATAGAGGAAACAATAGAGCACAAGCCAGACAGTCATTTTTACCGCCAAACTTAAATGAACATGAAAGTACTAATTCAGCTCTATTATTAGAAATGAAAAGAAATCAAGTCAGACAACTTCCCATTATTAATGAAGGAGAAGGAGTATTAATGTGGCCCAGTTTTATAGCTGCATTTAAAGAAACCGAAAATTTGTTTTCCATAATAGAAAATTCCAACAGAATAAAAGAGGCAATTAAAGATTCAACTTTGTTACAAATAGGAGGAAGTTCACTGATAAGCATAACTGAATTTCAACAAGCTTTGGAAAATATTAGTCGAAGAATGAAAGACCCTGATAGAATGATTCAGAATCATGCAAACAAGTTGTTAGGACATAAAAGCCAGAACCCAACAAAACTAAACAGGTCATAGAGTTAATGGACGCGATTATTGATTTTTATACCATACTAAAATCAATAAAATCCAAAACTTATTACAACAACATGGAATTTATTTCTAATGTAGCTGATAAATTACCAAATTTCATTCAAAACAAGTTCTATGATTCTTGTAGAAAATCCAACCAAGCAGGATATCAACCAAATTTCAGAAATTTAGCAGAAGTAGTAGAAGAACAACTTGAGGTACTACAAACGCGTTTAAATATGGAAAGTTATTTACCCAGAAACAATGCAACAAAACAACAAAATAATAATCAAAAGAAACCAGTAAACAAACTTCAAATAAATGAAAATGAAAATGTATACAATATTCAATATCAAAAACAAGAAAACAATAATATAATGAATAATCGAGATAATAATTCCGAAAATACTCCAAAGAGAGATATTTGTGCCAAATATTGTTGGTATCACAAATCTACGGATCATTATGCCAGTAAATGTCAAGATCTAAGAGACATGTCTGGTAAAGAAGTATTTGATCTTGCGAAAGCAAATAATATTTGTTTCTATTGCGGTTTACCTAGACACGAAAATTGTAATCTGAGAGACAAAATTTGCTGCAGAATTTGTAAAGAAAATCATTACACACTATTTTGTTGGAAACGTAAAGGCAGAGAAAATAAAACTTTGGAAGTTGAGACTCAGACTAATTACGTAAATATGTTACGTATACATGAGAATGAGGAAGAAGAAGAGATTGAGGAAAATGATCAACAAGCTCATGGACATTTTTTCATACAAGAAATATATAATGAAGAGGTAAAAAACGAATATAACAATAATAAGGAAACAGTTCTTAATATAAATAATAATGAAGAAACAAATACAGAGGTTAACGAACAACCTACTATAAATATTCATGGATGCGTTTCAGTTGAATTAAAAAATGGTACAAATCTTACCGTATTAATAGACTATGGATCTACCACTTCATTGATAAAAGAAAGCTTCGCTGACAAGGCTTTACTTGAAGGACCTAAATATCCTTTAAATTTCCAATCTATAGGAAATAAGTCTATAACTGACATAAATTCCAGAATCGTAAAGTTACAGATAAAGAATTGTGGAATAGCAGTTTATGCAAGAACCTTTAAGCAATTAAATCTACCAGAATATAAGTTTAAAGAAGCAGAATTTAAACAATATGAACATTTAAAAGATTTAAAACTAAAAGATTATGATCATATAGATGCCATAATAGGCTTGGATAATCCGGAAATTTTCGAACAAATACAAATTTTCGAATCAAAAGACAAAAACGATCCTACAGGATACAGATGTCCATTAGGAGACTATATTATTTGGCACAAGCGTCCAGTTTCAGCTCTTTATGAAGAATTGCAAAACAAAGTCCAAATCAACAATGAAAATCTAAATAACAGTTCAAGTAAGCAAAAACAAATGAGACTACAGATCCAAAAATCGGCATCGATATATCAGTCGACGTTAAGATAATAGAACACACAAAAATCAATCCAGAGGAACACATTAAGGAAATAAAACAGAGTTTTAAAGATGAAGTGAGCTACAAACGAAGCATCAAAACGTGCATCAAAGAAAATAAGTTGAAGCTACCCAAAATTATCAAAGGTGCTGTCAAAATCAAAAGATAAAAAGAAGATTAAGAAGATTAAACAAAGATCAATTTCTAACAAAATCATAAAAGTTAACACAGTAAATACCACCCAAAATATACAAATCAACAAGTTGATAATGAGAAATTGGAAACGACGCAACCGAGCACAAGTCTACAGTATCACATCCAAAAATAAGTATCGAAACATTAAAATTCCTATTTGTTCTAATACATTTTCTAATTTCAGATTCATGAATCTGAGATCAGATATGAAGGTACATAACATATACAGCATCCATTGAACATCCAGTTCTAAGAAGCATCTGACAAAAGGAATATTTGACTGCAGCATACAACGAAGAAATGGATAACATGATACAATAATGAACGAGAAGATACATTAGAATTAGAGTTTAAAAAGCAAAATTTAAAATCTTTAAATTTAAAGAAATATAAATAATTTAAGATTAAAATTTATCTCAAACATAAATAAGAATTTACTACACCAAAAATTCGAATTCTATCTAAAATTAAAATATTTCAAATTTAAATCTACAAAATACTTTTCATTAAGTTTAATAACTTTAATCATTTAAAAGATAAAATTTAATAATTAAAAAATTTTGAGAAATTTTTTTTAAAATTAACATTAACAAAGCTAAAAGTTAAAGTAAGAAAATTTTAAAATATTTTAAAGACTAAAATTTAATTACGGTATACAAAAGATAAGAAAATTGCAATTAAAAAAAAAAAAAAAAAATATTTATATATATATATATATATATATGTTTTTCATGCTATAAGTTTCTGAAAACACATTTTTCCTTGGCCGGTGTGTTAAATTTTTTTTGATACATCTTAAAAAAATTTGTAAAGAAAATTAAATATTTTAAAAATGTTAAATTTTTTGATACATCTTAAAAAATTTGTAAAGAAAATTAAATATTTTAAAAAATTATATTTTTTATATTTGAAAAAGTTTAGAGAGAGTTAAATAAGAGAGAAAGAGTTAAATTAAGAAAGAGTTAAAGAAGAGAGTAAGAATTAAATAAGCGAATAAGAATTAAAAAATACGACTCAGTCGGGATAAAGAAGTCGTGATAATATAAACTAAATTAAAACCAATAGAACCCTATGAAACCAACGAAACTACAATGAAATAAATAAAAATCATTTATTTTTAAAATTGTAATGGATTCCGTTTTAATTAGGAAATTTACAGACTTCCTCGATTCATCAAAAAAAAAATTAACAGAGATTTATTTATCCAATATAATATATATCCAATATTCAGGAATAAGAACATCTAGTTCCAAAATATTAAGATCCAGTTAGGAAAAATAATGAGGAATAGAAACATAAAAATAATTTCAGGTAAAAAAACAAACTGTTTAAAATTCTCAATTTTCAAAACTTTCCTTTATTTAACAAATTTATAATGATGGCGGAACTACACGAAATAAATTGATATTAACCTAGTCGGTTTTAAATCAACATTAAATGACAGAATAGATAGGTTTGAAGCATAAAGTGATTTTGAAGATTGAGATTGCGGTTGAAAAAATTATACAAAAAAATCAAATTTTTTTAAATTAAGTAAATTATAAAAAGAAGTAAATAAGAAAATAAAAATTGTACTTCAATTATCAAACATAATCGATTACACTAACTAACATCTAATAATACTTGTAAAAAAGCTTAATCGTCACATTGTAACTATTATTTGATAATTTTAAACTTAACTGAAATCTGATATAAAAAATTAAGTTATGATTTTTTTGAGTCGTTAAATAAAATAAATATTTAGATACAAATGATATAAATAATAAAGTAATGAAATTTAGCGTATAGAGACTTTCAAACTAAAGTTTCAAAGAAATATAATTTCAAAAATATATTTGTCAAAAAATATGAAATTTCCTGGGAATTTTGAAAATATGAATATCCTGGGTTTTACACGAAATCAGATTAATTTCACTTGTAAATTTATCTATGCACAATATTGGAATAATGTCGAAAGATAAAATGTTGATAATTTATTCCGACACTGCGATGGAATAACTTCACTTACAAAATGTAAGTGAAGTTATTCCTGGACCGTGTATGAACAATTTTTGAAATTCTTACAAATCTCAGGAATAACTTCACTTATATTTTATAAGTGAATTTATTCCATCACTGTGTCGGAATAACTTCACTTGGCTTATATAAGTGAAGTTATTACGGTCTAATGATAAAAATAATTTCGATCTTGTTCCGAGTTTGCGATTCGATGTTATTACTGGGCATCACTCAAAATATAACGATTTGGACAATTTTGACAACTTTCGATTTTTCGACCAAAAATCAGAGAACGGTCCCCTTATCAATTTTTCAAAAAATTTCAAAATTTATAATTTTTGAAATTTTTAAAATTTTGACATAAATCTTTTAATTTTATGGTCAGCAACTCAAAATATAACGATTTGGACAATTTTGACAACTTTCGATTTTTGACCAAAAATCAGAGAACGGTCCCCCCTTATCAATTTTTCAAAAAATTTCAAAATTTATATATTTATAATTTTTGAAAAATTTCAAAATTTATAATTTTTGAAATTTTTAAAATTTTGACATAAATCTTTTAATTTTATGGTCAGCAACTCAAATTATAACGATTTGGACAATTTTGACAACTTTCGATTTTTGACCAAAAATCAGAGAACGGTCCCCCCTTATCAATTTTTCACAAAATTTCAAAATTTTTAAATTTTTGAAATTTTTAAAATTTTGACATAAATTTTTTAATTTTATGGTCAGCAACTCAAAATATAACGATTTGGACAATTTTGACAACTTTCGATTTTTGACCAAAAATCAGAGAACGGTCCCCCTTATCAATTTTTCAAAAAATTTCAAAATTTATAATTTTTGAAATTTTTAAAATTTTGACATAAATCTTTTAATTTTATGGTCAGCAACTCAAAATATAACGATTTGGACAATTTTGACAACTTTCGATTTTTTGACCAAAAATCAGAGAACGGTCCCCCCTTATCAATTTTTCAAAAAATTTCAAAATTAATAATTTTTGAAATTTTTAAAATTTTGACATAAATTTTTTAATTTTATGGTCAGCAACTCAAAATATAACGATTTGGACAATTTTGAAAACTTCCGATTTTTTGACCAAAAATCAGAGAACGGTCCCCCCTTATCAATTTTTCAAAAAATTTCAAAATTTATAATTTTTGAAATTTTTAAAATTTTGACATAAATTTTTTAATTTTATGGTCAGCAACTCAAATTATAACGATTTGGACAATTTTGACAACTTTCGATTTTTGACCAAAAATCAGAGAACGGTCCCCCCTTATCAATTTTTCACAAAATTTCAAAATTTTTAAATTTTTGAAATTTTTAAAATTTTGACATAAATTTTTTAATTTTATGGTCAGCAACTCAAAATATAACGATTTGGACAATTTTGACAACTTTCGATTTTTGACCAAAAATCAGAGAACGGTCCCCTTATCAATTTTTCAAAAAATTTCAAAATTTATAATTTTTGAAATTTTTAAAATTTTGACATAAATCTTTTAATTTTATGGTCAGCAACTCAAAATATAACGATTTGGACAATTTTGACAACTTTCGATTTTTGACCAAAAATCAGAGAACGGTCCCCCCTTATCAATTTTTCAAAAAATTTCAAAATTTATATATTTATAATTTTTGAAAAATTTCAAAATTTATAATTTTTGAAATTTTTAAAATTTTGACATAAATCTTTTAATTTTATGGTCAGCAACTCAAAATATAACGATTTGGACAATTTTGACAACTTTCGATTTTTGACCAAAAATCAGAGAACGGTCCCCCCTTATCAATTTTTCACAAAATTTCAAAATTTTTAAATTTTTGAAATTTTTAAAATTTTGACATAAATTTTTTAATTTTATGGTCAGCAACTCAAAATATAACGATTTGGACAATTTTGACAACTTTCGATTTTTTGACCAAAAATCAGAGAACGGTCCCCCCTTATCAATTTTTCAAAAAATTTCAAAATTTATAATTTTTGAAATTTTTAAAATTTTGACATAAATTTTTTAATTTTATGGTCAGCAACTCAAAATATAACGATTTGGACAATTTTGACAACTTTCGATTTTTTGACCAAAAATCAGAGAACGGTCCCCCTTATCAATTTTTCAAAAATTTCAAAATTAATAATTTTTGAAATTTTTAAAATTTTGACATAAATTTTTTAATTTTATGGTCAGCAACTCAAAATATAACGATTTGGACAATTTTGAAAACTTCCGATTTTTTGACCAAAAATCAGAGAACGGTCCCCTTATCAATTTTTCAAAAAATTTCAAAATTTATAATTTTTGAAATTTTTAAAATTTTGACATAAATTTTTTAATTTTATGGTCAGCAACTCAAATTATAACGATTTGGACAATTTTGACAACTTTCGATTTTTGACCAAAAATCAGAGAACGGTCCCCCCTTATCAATTTTTCACAAAATTTCAAAATTTTTAAATTTTTGAAATTTTTAAAATTTTGACATAAATTTTTTAATTTTATGGTCAGCAACTCAAAATATAACGATTTGGACAATTTTGACAACTTTCGATTTTTGACCAAAAATCAGAGAACGGTCCCCCTTATCAATTTTTCAAAAAATTTCAAAATTTATAATTTTTGAAATTTTTAAAATTTTGACATAAATTTTTTAATTTTATGGTCAGCAACTCAAAATATAATGATTTGGGCAATTTTGACAACTTTCGATTTTTTGACCAAAAATCAGAGAACGGTCCCCCGTTATCAACTTTTCAAAAAAATTCAAAATTTCAAATTTTTTAAAATTTTGACATAAATCTTTTAGTTTTATGGCCAGCAACTCAAAATATAACGATTTGGACAATTTTGACAACTTTCGATTTTTGACCAAAAATCAGAGAACGGTCCCCCTTATCAATTTTTCAAAAAATTTCAAAATTTATAATTTTTGAAATTTTTAAAATTTTGACATAAATCTTTTAATTTTATGGTCAGCAACTCAAAATATAACGATTTGGACAATTTTGACAACTTTCGATTTTTTGACCAAAAATCAGAGAACGGTCCCCTTATCAATTTTTCAAAAAATTTCAAAATTAATAATTTTTGAAATTTTTAAAATTTTGACATAAATTTTTTAATTTTATGGTCAGCAACTCAAAATATAACGATTTGGATAATTTTGAAAACTTCCGATTTTTTGACCAAAAATCAGAGAACGGTCCCCCCTTATCAATTTTTCAAAAAATTTCAAAATTTATAATTTTTGAAATTTTTAAAATTTTGACATAAATTTTTTAATTTTATGGTCAGCAACTCAAATTATAACGATTTGGACAATTTTGACAACTTTCGATTTTTGACCAAAAATCAGAGAACGGTCCCCCCTTATCAATTTTTCACAAAATTTCAAAATTTTTAAATTTTTGAAATTTTTAAAATTTTGACATAAATTTTTTAATTTTATGGTCAGCAACTCAAAATATAACGATTTGGACAATTTTGACAACTTTCGATTTTTGACCAAAAATCAGAGAACGGTCCCCCTTATCAATTTTTCAAAAAATTTCAAAATTTATAATTTTTGAAATTTTTAAAATTTTGACATAAATTTTTTAATTTTATGGTCAGCAACTCAAAATATAATGATTTGGGCAATTTTGACAACTTTCGATTTTTTGACCAAAAATCAGAGAACGGTCCCCCGTTATCAACTTTTCAAAAAAATTCAAAATTTCAAATTTTTTAAAATTTTGACATAAATCTTTTAGTTTTATGGCCAGCAACTCAAAATATAACGATTTGGACAATTTTGACAACTTTCGATTTTTTGATCAAAAATCAGAGAACGGTCCCCCCTTATCAATTTTTCAAAAAATTTCAAAATTTATAATTTTTTAATTTTTTAAAATTTTGGCATAAATCTTTTAGTTTTATGGCCAGCAATTCAAAATATAACGATTTGGACAATTTTGACAACTTTCGATTTTTTGACCAAAAATCAGAGAACGGTCCCCCCTTGTCAATTTTTACAAAAAAAATTCAAAATTTAAAATTTTTAAAATTTTGACATAAATCTTTTAATTTTATGGCCAGCAACTCAAAATATAATGATTTGGGCAATTTTGACAACTTTCGATTTTTTGACCAAAAATCAATTTTTCAAAAAACTTCAAAATTTCAAATTTTTGAAATTTTTAAAACTTTGACATAAATTTTTTAGATTTATGGCCAGCAACTCAAAATATAACGATTTGGACAATTTTGACAACTTTCGATTTTTGACCAAAAATCAGAGAACGGTCCCCCCTTATCAACTTTTCAAAAAATTTCAAAATTTCAAATTTTTTAATATTTTGACATAAATCCTTTAGTTTTATGGCTAGCAATTCAAAATATAACGATTTGGACAATTTTGACAACTTTCGATTTTTTGATTAAAAATCAGAGAACGATCCCCCCTTATCAACTTTTCAAAAAATTTCAAAATTTCAAATTTTTGAAATTTTTAAAATTTTGACATAAATCTTTTAATTTTATGGCCAGCAACTCAAAAATATAATGATTTGGACAATTTTGACAACTTTCGATTTTTTGACCAAAAATCAGAGAACGGTCCCCCTTATCAACTTTTCAAAAAATTTCAAAATTTCAAATTTTTGACATTTTTAAAATTTTGACATAAATTTTTTAATTTTATGGCCAGCAACTCAAAATATAACGATTTGGACAATTTTGATAACTTTCGATTTTTTGACCAAAAATCAGAGAACGGTCCCTTATCAATTTTTCAAAAAATTTCTAAATTTATAATTTTTGAAATTTTTAAAATTTTGACATAAATTTTTTAATTTTATGGTCAGCAACTCAAAATATAACGATTTGGACAATTTTGACAACTTTCGATTTTTTGACCAAAAATCAGAGAACGGTCCCCCCTTATCAATTTTTCAAAAAATTTCAAAATTTATAATTTTTGAAATTTTTAAAATTTTGACATAAATCTTTTAATTTTATGGTCAGCAACTCAAAATATAACGATTTGGACAATTTTGACAACTTTCGATTTTTTGATCAAAAATCAGAGAACGGTCCCCCCTTATCAATTTTTCAAAAAATTTCAAATTTTTGAAATTTTTAAAATTTTGACATAAATCTTTTAATTTTATGGTCAGCAACTCAAAATATAACGATTTGGACAATTTTGACAATTAAAATTAAATAAATCTTTTAATTTTATGGTCAGCAACTCAAAATATAACAATTTAGACAATTTTGACAACTTTTGATTTTTTGACCAAAAATCAGAGAACGGTCCCCCCTTGTCAATTTTTGCAAAAATAATTCAAAATTTTTTAATTTTTAAAATTTTGGCACAAAGTTTTAGTTTTATGGCCAGCAACTGAAAATATAACGATTTGGACAATTTTGACAACTTACGATTTTTTGACCAAAAATCAGAGAACGGTCCCCCGTTATCAACTTTTCAAAAAAATTCAAAATTTCAAATTTTTTAAAATTATGACATAAATCTTTTAGTTTTATGGCCAGCAACTCAAAATATAACGATTTGGACAATTTTGACAACTTTCGATTTTTTGATCAAAAATCAGAGAATGGTCCCCCCTTATCAATTTTTCAAAAAATTTCAAAATTTCAAATTTTTTAATTTTTAAAATTTTGACATAAATCTTTTAATTTTATGGTCAGCAACTCAAAATATAACGATTTGGACAATTTTGACAACTTTCGATTTTTGACCAAAAATCAGAGAATGGTCCCCCCTTATCAATTTTTCAAAAAATTTCAAATTTTTTAATTTTTAAAGTTTTGGCATAAAGTTTTAGTTTTATAGCCAGCAACTGAAAATATAACGATTTGGACAATTTTGACAACTTTCGATTTTTTAACCAAAAATCAGAGAACGGTCCCCCCTTATCAATTTTTCAAAAAATTTCAAAATTTATAATTTTTGAAATTTTTAAAATTTTGACATAAATCTTTTAATTTTATGGCCAGCAATTCAAAATATAACGATTTGGACAATTTTGACAACTTTCGATTTTTTGACCAAAAATCAGAGAGCGGTCCCCCCTTATCAATTTTTCAAAAAATTTCAAAATTTATAATTTTTGAAATTTTTAAATTTTGACATAAATTTTTTAATTTTATGGCCAGCAATTCAAAATATAACGATTTGGGCAATTTTGACAACTTTCGGTTTTTGACAAATAATCAGAGAACGGTCCCCCCTTGTCAATTTTTGCAAAAAAAATTCTAAATTTCAAATTTTTCAATTTTTTTTTATATAAAGCATAAATCTTTTAGTTTTATGGTCAGCAACTCAAAATATAACGATTTGGACAATTTTGACAACTTTCGATTTTTTGACCAAAAATCAGAGAACGGTCCCCCCTTATCAATTTTTCAAAAAATTTCAAAATTTCAAATTTTTGAAATTTTTAAAATTTTTACATAAATTTTCTAATTTTATGGTCAGCAACTCAAAATATAACGATTTGGACAATTTTGACAACTTTAGATTTTTGACCAAAAATCAGAGAACGGTCCCCCGTTATTAAATTTTCAAAAAATTTCAAAATTTCAATTTTTTTAAATTTTTAAAATTTTGGCATACATCTTTTAGTTTTATGGCCAGCAACTCAAAATATAACGATTTGGACAATTTTGACAACTTTAGATTTTTGATCAAAAATCAGAGAATGGTCCCCCCTTATCAACTTTTCAAAAAATTTCAAAATTTCAAATTTTTAAATTTTTAAAAATTTTGACATAAATCCTTTAATTTTATGGCCAGCAATTCAAAATATAACGATTTGGGCAATTTTGACAACTTTCGATTTTTTGACCAAAAATCAGAGAACGATCCCCCCTTATCAACTTTTCAAAAAATTTCAAAATTTCAAATTTTTTAAAATTATGACATAAATCTTTTAGTTTTATGGCCAGCAACTCAAAATATAACGATTTGGACAATTTTGACAACTTTCGATTTTTGATCAAAAATCAGAGAATGGTCCCCCTTATCAATTTTTCAAAAAATTTCAAAATTTATAATTTTTGACATTTTTAAAATTTTGACATAAATCTTTTAATTTTATGGTCAGCAACTCAAAATATAACGATTTGGACAATTTTGACAACTTTCGATTTTTGACCAAAAATCAGAGAATGGTCCCCCCTTATCAATTTTTCAAAAAATTTCAAATTTTTTAATTTTTAAAGTTTTGGCATAAAGTTTTAGTTTTATAGCCAGCAACTGAAAATATAACGATTTGGACAATTTTGACAACTTTCGATTTTTGACCAAAAATCAGAGAACGGTCCCCCCTTATCAATTTTTCAAAAAAATTTCAAAATTTCAAATTTTTTAATATTTTGACATAAATCCTTTAGTTTTATGGCTAGCAATTCAAAATATAACGATTTGGACAATTTTGACAACTTTCGATTTTTTGATTAAAAATCAGAGAACGATCCCCCCTTATCAACTTTTCAAAAAATTTCAAAATTTCAAATTTTTAAATTTTTAAAAATTTTGACATAAATCCTTTAATTTTATGGCCAGCAACTCAAAATATAACGATTTGGACAATTTTGACAACTTTCGATTTTTGATCAAAAATCAGAGAACGGTCCACCCTTATCAATTTTTCAAAAAATTTCAAAATTTCAAATTTTTTAATATTTTGACATAAATCCTTTAGTTTTATGGCCAGCAACTCAAAATATAACGATTTGGACAATTTTGACAACTTTCGATTTTTTGATTAAAAATCAGATAACGATCCCCCCTTATCAACTTTTCAAAAAATTTCAAAATTTCAAATTTTTAAATTTTTAAAAATTTTGACATAAATCCTTTAATTTTATGGCCAGCAACTCAAAATATAACGATTTGGACAATTTTGACAACTTTCGATTTTTGATCAAAAATCAGAGAACGGTCCACCCTTATCAATTTTTCAAAAAATTTCAAAATTTCAAATTTTTTAATATTTTGACATAAATCCTTTAGTTTTATGGCCAGCAACTCAAAATATAACGATTTGGACAATTTTGACAACTTTCGATTTTTTGATCAAAAATCAGAGAACGGTCCCCCCTTATCAACTTTTCAAAAAATTTCAAAATTTCAAATTTTTAAATTTTTAAAAATTTTGACATAAATCCTTTAATTTTATGGCCAGCAATTCAAAATATAATGATTTGGACAATTTTGACAACTTTCGATTTTTTGACCAAAAATCAGAGAACGGTCCCCCCTTATCAACTTTTCAAAAAATTTCAAAATTTCAAATTTTTGACATTTTTAAAATTTTGACATAAATTTTTTAATTTTATGGCCAGCAACTCAAAATATAACGATTTGGACAATTTTGATAACTTTCGATTTTTTGACCAAAAATCAGAGAACGGTCCCTTATCAATTTTTCAAAAAATTTCTAAATTTATAATTTTTGAAATTTTTAAAATTTTGACATAAATTTTTTAATTTTATGGTCAGCAACTCAAAATATAACGATTTGGACAATTTTGACAACTTTCGATTTTTTGACCAAAAATCAGAGAACGGTCCCCCCTTATCAATTTTTCAAAAAATTTCAAAATTTATAATTTTTGAAATTTTTAAAATTTTGACATAAATCTTTTAATTTTATGGTCAGCAACTCAAAATATAACGATTTGGACAATTTTGACAACTTTCGATTTTTTGACCAAAAATCAGAGAACGGTCCCCCCTTATCAATTTTTCAAAAAATTTCAAATTTTTGAAATTTTTAAAATTTTGACATAAATCTTTTAATTTTATGGTCAGCAACTCAAAATATAACGATTTGGACAATTTTGACAATTAAAATTAAATAAATCTTTTAATTTTATGGTCAGCAACTCAAAATATAACAATTTAGACAATTTTGACAACTTTTGATTTTTTGACCAAAAATCAGAGAACGGTCCCCCCTTGTCAATTTTTGCAAAAATAATTCAAAATTTTTTAATTTTTAAAATTTTGGCACAAAGTTTTAGTTTTATGGCCAGCAACTGAAAATATAACGATTTGGACAATTTTGACAACTTACGATTTTTTGACCAAAAATCAGAGAACGGTCCCCCGTTATCAACTTTTCAAAAAAATTCAAAATTTCAAATTTTTTAAAATTATGACATAAATCTTTTAGTTTTATGGCCAGCAACTCAAAATATAACGATTTGGACAATTTTGACAACTTTCGATTTTTTGATCAAAAATCAGAGAATGGTCCCCCCTTATCAATTTTTCAAAAAATTTCAAAATTTCAAATTTTTTAATTTTTAAAATTTTGACATAAATCTTTTAATTTTATGGTCAGCAACTCAAAATATAACGATTTGGACAATTTTGACAACTTTCGATTTTTGACCAAAAATCAGAGAATGGTCCCCCCTTATCAATTTTTCAAAAAATTTCAAATTTTTTAATTTTTAAAGTTTTGGCATAAAGTTTTAGTTTTATAGCCAGCAACTGAAAATATAACGATTTGGACAATTTTGACAACTTTCGATTTTTTAACCAAAAATCAGAGAACGGTCCCCCCTTATCAATTTTTCAAAAAATTTCAAAATTTATAATTTTTGAAATTTTTAAAATTTTGACATAAATCTTTTAATTTTATGGCCAGCAATTCAAAATATAACGATTTGGACAATTTTGACAACTTTCGATTTTTGACCAAAAATCAGAGAGCGGTCCCCCCTTATCAATTTTTCAAAAAATTTCAAAATTTATAATTTTTGAAATTTTTAAATTTTGACATAAATTTTTTAATTTTATGGCCAGCAATTCAAAATATAACGATTTGGGCAATTTTGACAACTTTCGGTTTTTGACAAATAATCAGAGAACGGTCCCCCCTTGTCAATTTTTGCAAAAAAAATTCTAAATTTCAAATTTTTCAATTTTTTTTTATATAAAGCATAAATCTTTTAGTTTTATGGTCAGCAACTCAAAATATAACGATTTGGACAATTTTGACAACTTTCGATTTTTCGACCAAAAATCAGAGAACGGTCCCCTTATCAATTTTTCAAAAAATTTCAAAATTTATAATTTTTGAAATTTTTAAAATTTTGACATAAATCTTTTAATTTTATGGTCAGCAACTCAAAATATAACGATTTGGACAATTTTGACAACTTTCGATTTTTGACCAAAAATCAGAGAACGGTCCCCCCTTATCAATTTTTCAAAAAATTTCAAAATTTATATATTTATAATTTTTGAAAAATTTCAAAATTTATAATTTTTGAAATTTTTAAAATTTTGACATAAATCTTTTAATTTTATGGTCAGCAACTCAAATTATAACGATTTGGACAATTTTGACAACTTTCGATTTTTGACCAAAAATCAGAGAACGGTCCCCCCTTATCAATTTTTCACAAAATTTCAAAATTTTTAAATTTTTGAAATTTTTAAAATTTTGACATAAATTTTTAATTTTATGGCCAGCAACTCTAAAATATAACGATTTGGACAATTTTGACAACTTTCGATTTTTTGACCAAAAATCAGAGAACGGTCCCCTTATCAATTTTTCAAAAAATTTCAAAATTTATAATTTTTGAAATTTTTAAAATTTTGACATAAATCTTTTAATTTTATGGTCAGCAACTCAAAATATAACGATTTGGACAATTTTGACAACTTTCGATTTTTTGACCAAAAATCAGAGAACGGTCCCCCCTTATCAATTTTTCAAAAAATTTCAAAATTAATAATTTTTGAAATTTTTAAAATTTTGACATAAATTTTTTAATTTTATGGTCAGCAACTCAAAATATAACGATTTGGACAATTTTGAAAACTTCCGATTTTTTGACCAAAAATCAGAGAACGGTCCCCCTTATCAATTTTTCAAAAAATTTCAAAATTTATAATTTTTGAAATTTTTAAAATTTTGACATAAATTTTTTAATTTTATGGTCAGCAACTCAAATTATAACGATTTGGACAATTTTGACAACTTTCGATTTTTGACCAAAAATCAGAGAACGGTCCCCCTTATCAATTTTTCACAAAATTTCAAAATTTTTAAATTTTTGAAATTTTTAAAATTTTGACATAAATTTTTTAATTTTATGGTCAGCAACTCAAAATATAACGATTTGGACAATTTTGACAACTTTCGATTTTTGACCAAAAATCAGAGAACGGTCCCCCTTATCAATTTTTCAAAAAATTTCAAAATTTATAATTTTTGAAATTTTTAAAATTTTGACATAAATCTTTTAATTTTATGGTCAGCAACTCAAAATATAACGATTTGGACAATTTTGACAACTTTCGATTTTTGACCAAAAATCAGAGAACGGTCCCCCCTTATCAATTTTTCAAAAAATTTCAAAATTTATATATTTATAATTTTTGAAAAATTTCAAAATTTATAATTTTTGAAATTTTTAAAATTTTGACATAAATCTTTTAATTTTATGGTCAGCAACTCAAAATATAACGATTTGGACAATTTTGACAACTTTCGATTTTTGACCAAAAATCAGAGAACGGTCCCCCCTTATCAATTTTTCACAAAATTTCAAAATTTTTAAATTTTTGAAATTTTTAAAATTTTGACATAAATTTTTTAATTTTATGGTCAGCAACTCAAAATATAACGATTTGGACAATTTTGACAACTTTCGATTTTTGACCAAAAATCAGAGAACGGTCCCCCTTATCAATTTTTCAAAAAATTTCAAAATTTATAATTTTTGAAATTTTTAAAATTTTGACATAAATCTTTTAATTTTATGGTCAGCAACTCAAAATATAACGATTTGGACAATTTTGACAACTTTCGATTTTTTGACCAAAAATCAGAGAACGGTCCCCCCTTATCAATTTTTCAAAAAATTTCAAAATTAATAATTTTTGAAATTTTTAAAATTTTGACATAAATTTTTTAATTTTATGGTCTGCAACTCAAAAATATAACGATTTGGACAATTTTGAAAACTTCCGATTTTTTGACCAAAAATCAGAGAACGGTCCCCCCTTATCAATTTTTCAAAAAATTTCAAAATTTATAATTTTTGAAATTTTTAAAATTTTGACATAAATTTTTTAATTTTATGGTCAGCAACTCAAATTATAACGATTTGGACAATTTTGACAACTTTCGATTTTTGACCAAAAATCAGAGAACGGTCCCCCCTTATCAATTTTTCACAAAATTTCAAAATTTTTAAATTTTTGAAATTTTTAAAATTTTGACATAAATTTTTTAATTTTATGGTCAGCAACTCAAAATATAACGATTTGGACAATTTTGACAACTTTCGATTTTTGACCAAAAATCAGAGAACGGTCCCCTTATCAATTTTTCAAAAAATTTCAAAATTTATAATTTTTGAAATTTTTAAAATTTTGACATAAATTTTTTAATTTTATGGTCAGCAACTCAAAATATAATGATTTGGGCAATTTTGACAACTTTCGATTTTTTGACCAAAAATCAGAGAACGGTCCCCCGTTATCAACTTTTCAAAAAAATTCAAAATTTCAAATTTTTTAAAATTTTGACATAAATCTTTTAGTTTTATGGCCAGCAACTCAAAATATAACGATTTGGACAATTTTGACAACTTTCGATTTTTGACCAAAAATCAGAGAACGGTCCCCCTTATCAATTTTTCAAAAAATTTCAAAATTTATAATTTTTGAAATTTTTAAAATTTTGACATAAATCTTTTAATTTTATGGTCAGCAACTCAAAATATAACGATTTGGACAATTTTGACAACTTTCGATTTTTTGACCAAAAATCAGAGAACGGTCCCCCCTTATCAATTTTTCAAAAAATTTCAAAATTAATAATTTTTGAAATTTTTAAAATTTTGACATAAATTTTTTAATTTTATGGTCAGCAACTCAAAATATAACGATTTGGATAATTTTGAAAACTTCCGATTTTTTGACCAAAAATCAGAGAACGGTCCCCCCTTATCAATTTTTCAAAAAATTTCAAAATTTATAATTTTTGAAATTTTTAAAATTTTGACATAAATTTTTTAATTTTATGGTCAGCAACTCAAATTATAACGATTTGGACAATTTTGACAACTTTCGATTTTTGACCAAAAATCAGAGAACGGTCCCCCCTTATCAACTTTTCAAAAAATTTCAAAATTTCAAATTTTTAAATTTTTAAATTTTTAAAATTTTGACATAAATTTTTTAATTTTATGGTCAGCAATTCAAAATATAACGATTTGGACAATTTTGACAACTTTCGATTTTTTGACCAAAAATCAGAGAACGGTCCCCCCTTATCAATTTTTGCAAAAAACTTCAAAATTTATAATTTTTGAAATTTTCAAAATTTTGACATAAATCTTTTAATTTTATGGCCAGCAACTCAAAATATAATGATTTGGGCAATTTTGACAACTTTCGATTTTTTGACCAAAAATCAGAGAACGGTCCCCCGTTATCAACTTTTCAAAAAAATTCAAAATTTCAAATTTTTTAAAATTTTGATATAAATCTTTTAGTTTTATGGCCAGCAACTCAAAATATAACGATTTGGACAATTTTGACAACTTTCGATTTTTTGATCAAAAATCAGAGAACGGTCCCCCCTTATCAATTTTTCAAAAAATTTCAAAATTTATAATTTTTTAATTTTTTAAAATTTTGGCATAAATCTTTTAGTTTTATGGCCAGCAATTCAAAATATAACGATTTGGACAATTTTGACAACTTTCGATTTTTTGACCAAAAATCAGAGAACGGTCCCCCCTTGTCAATTTTTACAAAAAAAATTCAAAATTTAAAATTTTTAAAATTTTGACATAAATCTTTTAATTTTATGGCCAGCAACTCAAAATATAATGATTTGGGCAATTTTGACAACTTTCGATTTTTTGACCAAAAATCAATTTTTCAAAAAACTTCAAAATTTCAAATTTTTGAAATTTTTAAAACTTTGACATAAATTTTTTAGATTTATGGCCAGCAACTCAAAATATAACGATTTGGACAATTTTGACAACTTTCGATTTTTGACCAAAAATCAGAGAACGGTCCCCCCTTATCAACTTTTCAAAAAATTTCAAAATTTCAAATTTTTTAATATTTTGACATAAATCCTTTAGTTTTATGGCTAGCAATTCAAAATATAACGATTTGGACAATTTTGACAACTTTCGATTTTTTGATTAAAAATCAGAGAACGATCCCCCCTTATCAACTTTTCAAAAAATTTCAAAATTTCAAATTTTTAAATTTTTAAAAATTTTGACATAAATCCTTTAATTTTATGGCCAGCAATTCAAAATATAATGATTTGGACAATTTTGACAACTTTCGATTTTTTGACCAAAAATCAGAGAACGGTCCCCCCTTATCAACTTTTCAAAAAATTTCAAAATTTCAAATTTTTGACATTTTTAAAATTTTGACATAAATTTTTTAATTTTATGGCCAGCAACTCAAAATATAACGATTTGGACAATTTTGATAACTTTCGATTTTTTGACCAAAAATCAGAGAACGGTCCCTTATCAATTTTTCAAAAAATTTCTAAATTTATAATTTTTGAAATTTTTAAAATTTTGACATAAATTTTTTAATTTTATGGTCAGCAACTCAAAATATAACGATTTGGACAATTTTGACAACTTTCGATTTTTTGACCAAAAATCAGAGAACGGTCCCCCCTTATCAATTTTTCAAAAAATTTCAAAATTTATAATTTTTGAAATTTTTAAAATTTTGACATAAATCTTTTAATTTTATGGTCAGCAACTCAAAATATAACGATTTGGACAATTTTGACAACTTTCGATTTTTTGATCAAAAATCAGAGAACGGTCCCCCCTTATCAATTTTTCAAAAAATTTCAAATTTTTGAAATTTTTAAAATTTTGACATAAATCTTTTAATTTTATGGTCAGCAACTCAAAATATAACGATTTGGACAATTTTGACAATTAAAATTAAATAAATCTTTTAATTTTATGGTCAGCAACTCAAAATATAACAATTTAGACAATTTTGACAACTTTTGATTTTTTGACCAAAAATCAGAGAACGGTCCCCCCTTGTCAATTTTTGCAAAAATAATTCAAAATTTTTTAATTTTTAAAATTTTGGCACAAAGTTTTAGTTTTATGGCCAGCAACTGAAAATATAACGATTTGGACAATTTTGACAACTTACGATTTTTTGACCAAAAATCAGAGAACGGTCCCCCGTTATCAACTTTTCAAAAAAATTCAAAATTTCAAATTTTTTAAAATTATGACATAAATCTTTTAGTTTTATGGCCAGCAACTCAAAATATAACGATTTGGACAATTTTGACAACTTTCGATTTTTTGATCAAAAATCAGAGAATGGTCCCCCCTTATCAATTTTTCAAAAAATTTCAAAATTTCAAATTTTTTAATTTTTAAAATTTTGACATAAATCTTTTAATTTTATGGTCAGCAACTCAAAATATAACGATTTGGACAATTTTGACAACTTTCGATTTTTGACCAAAAATCAGAGAATGGTCCCCCCTTATCAATTTTTCAAAAAATTTCAAATTTTTTAATTTTTAAAGTTTTGGCATAAAGTTTTAGTTTTATAGCCAGCAACTGAAAATATAACGATTTGGACAATTTTGACAACTTTCGATTTTTTAACCAAAAATCAGAGAACGGTCCCCCCTTATCAATTTTTCAAAAATTTCAAAATTTATAATTTTTGAAATTTTTAAAATTTTGACATAAATCTTTTAATTTTATGGCCAGCAATTCAAAATATAACGATTTGGACAATTTTGACAACTTTCGATTTTTTGACCAAAAATCAGAGAGCGGTCCCCCCTTATCAATTTTTCAAAAAATTTCAAAATTTATAATTTTTGAAATTTTTAAATTTTGACATAAATTTTTTAATTTTATGGCCAGCAATTCAAAATATAACGATTTGGGCAATTTTGACAACTTTCGGTTTTTGACAAATAATCAGAGAACGGTCCCCCCTTGTCAATTTTTCAAAAAATTCTAAATTTCAAATTTTTCAATTTTTTTTTATATAAAGCATAAATCTTTTAGTTTTATGGTCAGCAACTCAAAATATAACGATTTGGACAATTTTGACAACTTTCGATTTTTTGACCAAAAATCAGAGAACGGTCCCCCCTTATCAATTTTTCAAAAAATTTCAAAATTTCAAATTTTTGAAATTTTTAAAATTTTTACATAAATTTTCTAATTTTATGGTCAGCAACTCAAAATATAACGATTTGGACAATTTTGACAACTTTAGATTTTTGACCAAAAATCAGAGAACGGTCCCCCGTTATTAAATTTTCAAAAAATTTCAAAATTTCAATTTTTTTAAATTTTTAAAATTTTGGCATACATCTTTTAGTTTTATGGCCAGCAACTCAAAATATAACGATTTGGACAATTTTGACAACTTTCGATTTTTTGACCAAAAATCAGAGAACGGTCCCTTATCAATTTTTCAAAAAATTTCAAAATTTATAATTTTTGAAATTTTTAAAATTTTGACATAAATTTTTTAATTTTATGGTCAGCAACTCAAAATATAACGATTTGGACAATTTTGACAACTTTCGATTTTTTGATTAAAAATCAGAGAACGATCCCCCCTTATCAACTTTTCAAAAAATTTCAAAATTTCAAATTTTTAAATTTTTAAAAATTTTGACATAAATCCTTTAATTTTATGGCCAGCAATTCAAAATATAACGATTTGGGCAATTTTGACAACTTTCGATTTTTTGACCAAAAATCAGAGAACGATCCCCCCTTATCAACTTTTCAAAAAATTTCAAAATTTCAAATTTTTTAAAATTATGACATAAATCTTTTAGTTTTATGGCCAGCAACTCAAAATATAACGATTTGGACAATTTTGACAACTTTCGATTTTTTGATCAAAAATCAGAGAATGGTCCCCCCTTATCAATTTTTCAAAAAATTTCAAAATTTATAATTTTTGACATTTTTAAAATTTTGACATAAATCTTTTAATTTTATGGTCAGCAACTCAAAATATAACGATTTGGACAATTTTGACAACTTTCGATTTTTGACCAAAAATCAGAGAATGGTCCCCCCTTATCAATTTTTCAAAAAATTTCAAATTTTTTAATTTTTAAAGTTTTGGCATAAAGTTTTAGTTTTATAGCCAGCAACTGAAAATATAACGATTTGGACAATTTTGACAACTTTCGATTTTTGACCAAAAATCAGAGAACGGTCCCCCCTTATCAATTTTTCAAAAAAATTTCAAAATTTCAAATTTTTTAATATTTTGACATAAATCCTTTAGTTTTATGGCTAGCAATTCAAAATATAACGATTTGGACAATTTTGACAACTTTCGATTTTTTGATTAAAAATCAGAGAACGATCCCCCCTTATCAACTTTTCAAAAAATTTCAAAATTTCAAATTTTTAAATTTTTAAAAATTTTGACATAAATCCTTTAATTTTATGGCCAGCAATTCAAAATATAACGATTTGGACAATTTTGACAACTTTCGATAATTGACCAAAAATCAGAGAACCGTCCCCCCTTATCAATTTTTCAAAAAAATTTCAAAATTTCAAATTTTTTAATATTTTGACATAAATCCTTTAGTTTTATGGCTAGCAATTCAAAATATAACGATTTGGACAATTTTGACAACTTTCGATTTTTTGATTAAAAATCAGAGAACGATCCCCCCTTATCAACTTTTCAAAAAATTTCAAAATTTCAAATTTTTAAATTTTTAAAAATTTTGACATAAATCCTTTAATTTTATGGCCAGCAATTCAAAATATAACGATTTGGACAATTTTGACAACTTTCGATTTTTGACCAAAAATCAGAGAACGGTCCCCCCTTATCAATTTTTCAAAAAAATTTCAAAATTTCAAATTTTTTAATATTTTGACATAAATCCTTTAGTTTTATGGCTAGCAATTCAAAATATAACGATTTGGACAATTTTGACAACTTTCGATTTTTTGATTAAAAATCAGAGAACGATCCCCCCTTATCAACTTTTCAAAAAATTTCAAAATTTCAAATTTTTAAATTTTTAAAAATTTTGACATAAATCCTTTAATTTTATGGCCAGCAATTCAAAATATAACGATTTGGACAATTTTGACAACTTTCGATTTTTGACCAAAAATCAGAGAACGGTCCCCCCTTATCAACTTTTCAAAAAATTTCAAAATTTCAAATTTTTGACATTTTTAAAATTTTGACATAAATTTTTTAATTTTATGGCCAGCAACTCAAAATATAACGATTTGGACAATTTTGATAACTTTCGATTTTTTGACCAAAAATCAGAGAACGGTCCCTTATCAATTTTTCAAAAAATTTCTAAATTTATAATTTTTGAAATTTTTAAAATTTTGACATAAATTTTTTAATTTTATGGTCAGCAACTCAAAATATAACGATTTGGACAATTTTGACAACTTTCGATTTTTTGACCAAAAATCAGAGAACGGTCCCCCCTTATCAATTTTTCAAAAAATTTCAAAATTTATAATTTTTGAAATTTTTAAAATTTTGACATAAATCTTTTAATTTTATGGTCAGCAACTCAAAATATAACGATTTGGACAATTTTGACAACTTTCGATTTTTTGACCAAAAATCAGAGAACGGTCCCCCCTTATCAATTTTTCAAAAAATTTCAAATTTTTGAAATTTTTAAAATTTTGACATAAATCTTTTAATTTTATGGTCAGCAACTCAAAATATAACGATTTGGACAATTTTGACAATTAAAATTAAATAAATCTTTTAATTTTATGGTCAGCAACTCAAAATATAACAATTTAGACAATTTTGACAACTTTTGATTTTTTGACCAAAAATCAGAGAACGGTCCCCCCTTGTCAATTTTTGCAAAAATAATTCAAAATTTTTTAATTTTTAAAATTTTGGCACAAAGTTTTAGTTTTATGGCCAGCAACTGAAAATATAACGATTTGGACAATTTTGACAACTTACGATTTTTTGACCAAAAATCAGAGAACGGTCCCCCGTTATCAACTTTTCAAAAAATTTCAAAATTTCAAATTTTTTTAAATTTTTGACATAAATCCTTTAGTTTTATGGCCAGCAACTCAAAATATAACGATTTGGACAATTTTGACAACTTTCGATTTTTTGATCAAAAATCAGAGAACGGTCGCCCCTTATCAATTTTTCAAAAAATTTCAAAATTTCAAATTTTTAAAATTTTGACATAAATCTTTTAATTTTATGGTCAGCAACTCAAAATATAACGATTTGGACAATTTTGACAACTTTCGATTTTTGACCAAAAATCAGAGAATGGTCCCCCCTTATCAATTTTTCAAAAAATTTCAAATTTTTTAATTTTTAAAGTTTTGGCATAAAGTTTTAGTTTTATAGCCAGCAACTGAAAATATAACGATTTGGACAATTTTGACAACTTTCGATTTTTTAACCAAAAATCAGAGAACGGTCCCCCCTTATCAATTTTTCAAAAAATTTCAAAATTTATAATTTTTGAAATTTTTAAAATTTTGACATAAATCTTTTAATTTTATGGCCAGCAATTCAAAATATAACGATTTGGACAATTTTGACAACTTTCGATTTTTTGACCAAAAATCAGAGAGCGGTCCCCCCTTATCAATTTTTCAAAAAATTTCAAAATTTATAATTTTTGAAATTTTTAAATTTTGACATAAATTTTTTAATTTTATGGCCAGCAATTCAAAATATAACGATTTGGGCAATTTTGACAACTTTCGGTTTTTGACAAATAATCAGAGAACGGTCCCCCCTTGTCAATTTTTGCAAAAGATATTCTATATTTCAAATTTTTCAATTTTTTTTATATAAAGCATAAATCTTTTAGTTTTATGGTCAGCAACTCAAAATATAACGATTTGGACAATTTTGACAACTTTCGATTTTTTGACCAAAAATCAGAGAACGGTCCCGACTAAAAAATTATTAAAAAAAATTCAAAATTTCAAATTTTTGAAATTTTTAAAATTTTTACATAAATTTTCTAATTTTATGGTCAGCAACTCAAAATATAACGATTTGGACAATTTTGACAACTTTAGATTTTTGACCAAAAATCAGAGAACGGTCCCCCGTTATTAAATTTTCAAAAAATTTCAAAATTTCAATTTTTTTAAATTTTTAAAATTTTGGCATACATCTTTTAGTTTTATGGCCAGCAACTCAAAATATAACGATTTGGACAATTTTGACAACTTTCGATTTTTTGACCAAAAATCAGAGAACGGTCCCTTATCAATTTTTCAAAAAATTTCAAAATTTATAATTTTTGAAATTTTTAAAATTTTGACATAAATTTTTTAATTTTATGGTCAGCAACTCAAAATATAACGATTTGGACAATTTTGACAACTTTCGATTTTTTGATTAAAAATCAGAGAACGATCCCCCCTTATCAACTTTTCAAAAAATTTCAAAATTTCAAATTTTTAAATTTTTAAAAATTTTGACATAAATCCTTTAATTTTATGGCCAGCAATTCAAAATATAACGATTTGGGCAATTTTGACAACTTTCGATTTTTTGACCAAAAATCAGAGAACGATCCCCCCTTATCAACTTTTCAAAAAATTTCAAAATTTCAAATTTTTTAAAATTATGACATAAATCTTTTAGTTTTATGGCCAGCAACTCAAAATATAACGATTTGGACAATTTTGACAACTTTCGATTTTTTGATCAAAAATCAGAGAATGGTCCCCCCTTATCAATTTTTCAAAAAATTTCAAAATTTATAATTTTTGACATTTTTAAAATTTTGACATAAATCTTTTAATTTTATGGTCAGCAACTCAAAATATAACGATTTGGACAATTTTGACAACTTTCGATTTTTGACCAAAAATCAGAGAATGGTCCCCCCTTATCAATTTTTCAAAAAATTTCAAATTTTTTAATTTTTAAAGTTTTGGCATAAAGTTTTAGTTTTATAGCCAGCAACTGAAAATATAACGATTTGGACAATTTTGACAACTTTCGATTTTTTAACCAAAAATCAGAGAACGGTCCCCCCTTATCAATTTTTCAAAAAATTTCAAAATTTCAAATTTTTTAATTTTTTAAAATTTTGGCATAAATCTTTTAATTTTATGGCCAGCAATTCAAAATATAACAATTTGGACAATTTTGACAACTTTCGATTTTTGACCAAAAATCAGAGAACGGTCCCCCCTTATCAATTTTTCAAAAAATTTCAAAATTTTAAATTTTTTAATTTTTTAAAATTTTGACATAAATCTTTTAGTTTTATGGCCAGCAACTCAAAATATAACGATTTGGAAAATTTTGACAACTTTCGATTTTTGACCAAAAATCAGAGAACGGTCCCCCCTTATCAATTTTTCAAAAAATTTCAAATTTTTAAATTTTTAAAAATTTTGACATAAATCCTTTAATTTTATGGCCAGCAATTCAAAATATAACGATTTGGGCAATTTTGACAACTTTCGATTTTTTGACCAATAATCAGAGAACGGTCCCCCCTTATCAATTTTTGCAAAAAAAATTCTAAATTTCAAATTTTTCAATTTTTTTTTTATATAAAAATAAATCTTTTAGTTTTATGGCCAGCAACTCAAAATATAACGATTTAGAGAATTTTGACAACTTTCGATTTTTTGACCAAAAATCAGAGAACGGTCCCCCCTTATCAATTTTTCAAAAAATTTCAAAATTTCAAATTTTTGAAATTTTTAAAATTTTTACATAAATTTTCTAATTTTATGGTCAGCAACTCAAAATATAACGATTTGGACAATTTTGACAACTTTAGATTTTTGACCAAAAATCAGAGAACGGTCCCCCGTTATTAAATTTTCAAAAAATTTCAAAATTTCAATTTTTTTAAATTTTTAAAATTTTGGCATAAATTTTTTAATTTTATGGTCAGCAACTCAAAATATAACGATTTGGACAATTTTGACAACTTTCGATTTTTGACCAAAAATCAGAGAATGGTCCCCCCTTATCAATTTTTCAAAAAATTTCAAATTTTTTAATTTTTAAAGTTTTGGCATAAAGTTTTAGTTTTATAGCCAGCAACTGAAAATATAACGATTTGGACAATTTTGACAACTTTCGATTTTTGACCAAAAATCAGAGAACGATCCCCCATTATCAATTTTTCAAAAAATTTCAAAATTTATAATTTTTGAAATTTTTAATATTTTGACATAAATCCTTTAGTTTTATGGCTAGCAATTCAAAATATAACGATTTGGACAATTTTGACAACTTTCGATTTTTTGATTAAAAATCAGAGAACGATCCCCCCTTATCAACTTTTCAAAAAATTTCAAAATTTCAAATTTTTAAATTTTTAAAAATTTTGACATAAATCCTTTAATTTTATGGCCAGCAATTCAAAATATAACGATTTGGACAATTTTGACAACTTTCGATTTTTGACCAAAAATCAGAGAACGGTCCCCCTTATCAATTTTTCAAAAAAATTACAAAATTTAAATTTTTTAAATATTTTGACATAAATCCTTTAGTTTTATGGCTAGCAATTCAAAATATAACGATTTGGACAATTTTGACAACTTTCGATTTTTTGATTAAAAATCAGAGAACGATCCCCCCTTATCAACTTTTCAAAAAATTTCAAAATTTCAAATTTTTAAATTTTTAAAAATTTTGACATAAATCCTTTAATTTTATGGCCAGCAATTCAAAATATAATGATTTGGACAATTTTGACAACTTTCGATTTTTTGACCAAAAATCAGAGAACGGTCCCCCCTTATCAACTTTTCAAAAAATTTCAAAATTTCAAATTTTTGACATTTTTAAAATTTTGACATAAATTTTTTAATTTTATGGCCAGCAACTCAAAATATAACGATTTGGACAATTTTGATAACTTTCGATTTTTTGACCAAAAATCAGAGAACGGTCCCTTATCAATTTTTGAAAAATTTCAAAATTTATAATTTTTGAAATTTTTAAAATTTTGACATAAATTTTTTAATTTTATGGTCAGCAACTCAAAATATAACGATTTGGACAATTTTGACAACTTTCGATTTTTTGACCAAAAATCAGAGAACGGTCCCCCCTTATCAATTTTTCAAAAAATTTCAAAATTTATAATTTTTGAAATTTTTAAAATTTTGACATAAATCTTTTAATTTTATGGTCAGCAACTCAAAATATAACGATTTGGACAATTTTGACAATTAAAATTAAATAAATCTTTTAATTTTATGGTCAGCAACTCAAAATATAACAATTTAGACAATTTTGACAACTTTTGATTTTTTGACCAAAAATCAGAGAACGGTCCCCCCTTGTCAATTTTTGCAAAAATAATTCAAAATTTTTTAATTTTTAAAATTTTGGCACAAAGTTTTAGTTTTATGGCCAGCAACTGAAAATATAACGATTTGGACAATTTTGACAACTTACGATTTTTTGACCAAAAATCAGAGAACGGTCCCCCGTTATCAACTTTTCAAAAAAATTCAAAATTTCAAATTTTTAAAATTATGACATAAATCTTTTAGTTTTATGGCCAGCAACTCAAAATATAACGATTTGGACAATTTTGACAACTTTCGATTTTTTGATCAAAAATCAGAGAATGGTCCCCCCTTATCAATTTTTCAAAAAATTTCAAAATTTCAAATTTTTTAATTTTTAAAATTTTGACATAAATCTTTTAATTTTATGGTCAGCAACTCAAAATATAACGATTTGGACAATTTTGACAACTTTCGATTTTTGACCAAAAATCAGAGAATGGTCCCCCCTTATCAATTTTTCAAAAAATTTCAAATTTTTTAATTTTTAAAGTTTTGGCATAAAGTTTTAGTTTTATAGCCAGCAACTGAAAATATAACGATTTGGACAATTTTGACAACTTTCGATTTTTTGACCAAAAATCAGAGAACGGTCCCCCCTTATCAATTTTTCAAAAAATTTCAAAATTTATAATTTTTGAAATTTTTAAAATTTTGACATAAATCTTTTAATTTTATGGCCAGCAATTCAAAATATAACGATTTGGACAATTTTGACAACTTTCGATTTTTTGACCAAAAATCAGAGAGCGGTCCCCCCTTATCAATTTTTCAAAAAATTTCAAAATTTATAATTTTTGAAATTTTTAAATTTTGACATAAATTTTTTAATTTTATGGCCAGCAATTCAAAATATAACGATTTGGGCAATTTTGACAACTTTCGGTTTTTGACAAATAATCAGAGAACGGTCCCCCCTTGTCAATTTTTGCAAAAAAAATTCTAAATTTCAAATTTTTCAATTTTTTTTTATATAAAGCATAAATCTTTTAGTTTTATGGTCAGCAACTCAAAATATAACGATTTGGACAATTTTGACAACTTTCGATTTTTTGACCAAAAATCAGAGAACGGTCCCCCCTTATCAATTTTTCAAAAAATTTCAAAATTTCAAATTTTTGAAATTTTTAAAATTTTTACATAAATTTTCTAATTTTATGGTCAGCAACTCAAAATATAACGATTTGGACAATTTTGACAACTTTAGATTTTTGACCAAAAATCAGAGAACGGTCCCCCGTTATTAAATTTTCAAAAAATTTCAAAATTTCAATTTTTTTAAATTTTTAAAATTTTGGCATACATCTTTTAGTTTTATGGCCAGCAACTCAAAATATAACGATTTGGACAATTTTGACAACTTTCGA